>JARQST010000251.1:170456-183074 GCA_030142225.1 Pachycephus smyrnensis | reverse complement strand
AGCACAAGGAGGTCAGCCCGAATGCCCGAATGCGCGGACGCGTCGAGACGGCGTGGACGGCGTGGACGGCGTGGACGGCGTGGACGGCGTGGACGTCGGTGCAGCAGCAGCGGCGTCGCGCACTAGTAGGTGTGGCTGTGTCTTATACGTGTTGTACTGCTGGGAATATCACAGTCTGTGAGAACTCTCAAGTGTGAATGCCTCGGCATGCGTGTAGGTGCATAGGTGCATAGGTGCACGAGGTTGTGCGTGTGTAAGTATATGCATTTCCCAGCATCCTAAGTTCTCCGGCAACAACACTAGAGTCCCCCAAAGATATATAGCAGCGAGCAAGAAATGAGGTCCTTCCGAGAATCGGGCCACCGACACAGTGCCTCGAGCCTCAGAGGGTAAGAACCACCCTGGTGCTCTCAGCGATGGCTACGATCCTCCGCTCGGCCATATTCCTCGCATCCGCTTCCTTATCTCAACTTGGTATTCGGTACCTTCCAGAACAAATTGTTCAACATTAGCCAGGCGATGGCGCACGAGAGACGAAAGAATGCTTTGTGTCGTCAGTAATGCTGATGTTTTTTTCTCTATGTAGTCGTCGAGGAGGAATGAACGAATTTGATAAAAAGTTAAGAAACAAGAGCGCCACGCTAATTTGACTCTGGTTCGTTAACTAGCGTTAGTTCGTAGACATTACTAGGAGCGGGCGTCGGGGTCACGGCAGCATCCCTTTGCCGGGGGGCACGCTGGACCCGCTGGCGCCATCGACCACCCTTTTTCCTCACCCCTCCCCGCACTCCTTACGTGAACGTCTGGATTCTGCATTTTCTGTGAATGACTCGAGCCGTGGACCAATCGGATGGTGTTTGCAGATAAGCATTAGCAGAGTATTAAAAGAGACAGCGATGTCCTGCGACGCGTCTCTCCATGTTTATTCGAAACCTCCTTCAAAAATTCCTAGATGCTATTAATTGTATTGCGATGCGTCGTCGAGTTGTGAATGGAGGACTCGCTCCACTTTCTTCTCTTTCTCCTCTTTCTCCCCTTTCTCCGACTTTGATAATGAAAAAAGTCAGTTACTCCTGGAAGGCCGCAACACGCTCTGCAGTCGCGGTGCATTTACTGCTGCCGAGAGAACTGGCAGATTCGTAGCGAATGAGGCCGAAAGGGTGGGAATGGTGCACCACTAATTCCTAACTACTCGTAAATATGTTATGAGCGTAGGCGCCAAGCGTGTGAACAGTAGATCTTGGGGTGGGATGGGGTAGATGGAGTCCTGTGGCTCCTTAGGGATGCAGGCAAAGGTCGTATTTCATAGGTGCCGTGTTCAGCTTCGGCAGATTAGCGTTTTTCTTTTTCTTGCTGGTTTTCCTTCCTTTTGAGCACCCCCCTCCCCCTTCCCAGCGATGATCTCCTCGAGGGTTTGACAGATTTCGTAGAAAAGCCTCGATAGAACCGTAGGACTCATAGACCCATGGAACCAGGGTCGGGGGCCCCTACCTAATTCTCTTTCTTCCTCTGCTCCTCTCTCGCTCCTCCCGCTTGGCTCTCTTTGCGCAATTCTCACTCCCGGACTCGAGATGAGGATCAGCATCTGCATCTGCATCAACAGCAGCACCGCCAAATAACTCCATCTTTCCTCGTTTCTGGACCCTTATCTTCGGGGTTCATAAATTTCCTCGCTGGAGGACTTTTTCGAAACAAGAGCGTGTGAACAGAATTCGAGGGCGATCTTTCATCCCGGATTATCTTAAATATTATGACTACCCTCAGTGCCCCTGGTACCCGCGACGCAGAATCTTCCTTGACGGGCGAGGGGAAGAGCGAGAGAGGGGGGCTACATGGGAGTTTCGACAGTGCTCGACCCGTTTTTTTTACTATCAATGTCCACTGGGTATATGTGTTTTCGAATATTTAAAAGATGCCCCAAGCACTTGGATAATATTTGGTCACGCTCCTAGAGACAAACGCAGATGCTGTGGGGGGTGGATACTCGTTTGCGCATGCAGCATCCTGGATTTTGGACTCGCTCCCACCTAAATCTTGAGCCGATTATCATTTTTGTATTTCATGGTACTGCGTGTCTTCCGAGTAGATCGCGTGTGTGGCCCCGAGTTGAATTTTCTATGGGGCCCCTAGGACTTTGGGCCCGAGAAAATTTTTTGAAGTGTGTCTGTCGGCGAAGGATCGAGCGAGGAGCATTGATTCCAGGAACCTGGGGGTAGGTCCTTTCCAAAAAGGAACCCGAAAAAATGCGCCCATACAACGGCGCGTCGGTCCTGGGAAAAAGGAGACGCCGCCGGTTTCCTCTTGAGCAGCTCCCAAAATGAAAGGAGGAGCCCTGGCGGGAGTGCAGGAGCAGAGGGACACGAGCGCCGCAACGACATCACCGAGGGAAACTCGTGGACAAGCGGGCCACGTTGAAATTTATGTTAAAGCGCGGGACCCTCTTCTTGGAAAAATTCTGTCCTGGATTCCGTGGAAGCGTTCGGTATCCTATCGAATGACCGCCATCTTACGATTATCCACTGCCACGTATAGCTCCGTAGAGTGCTTTGCTGCCTGCATCTCTATCTCTCTCCCTCCATCCTTCCTTGCGCATCGTCTTAATACTTACTGAATTCTTATTTAACCCGTTGGCTGGCTGTTAAATCGAGTAAACGAATTTTTCTTTCTTCCACACAAGGAAATAAAAAATCATTTCTAAGGGAATTTTTATAAAAAAGACTATCGCAGATTGCCTGTTGCCTATATCGGACCGACGTTCACGACGCGTGCCGGTATTGGATAATTCTTAGCCTGGTTTGTGGACACGAGGTAAGCGTGAGGATGGTGTAAAGGGCAGAAAGAGTTGGAAGCAATTGAGAGGGGGGTTGGTTGGATGAAGGGGTGGCACGGTGCATCCAAAGAGTAGTGGAAGCCGTGCCTATAAGAGCCTGCTGGTTGCCTCTGAGAGAGAGAGAGAGAAAGAGAGGAGATGAAGAGGAGAAATAGGAAAGAAAAAGAAAGAAGGGAAAAGCGAAAGAAAAAGGAGCGGTAAGAAGGAGGCGGCTGGTCGCCCGGTCGGCCGGTCGCTGCGCGTATCTTAGCCAGGATCGCCGAGCTTCGGGGCCTTATTGTCTTGTATTGGCCAGGCCCCTTCCTCTGGGCCCTGTCTGTTTCTACCTTTCTACCTTTCTACCTTTCTACCCCTAGTTATACACCGTGTTATGATACGCTTCTAACGAGCGTGAGATGCTGATGATGAAGCGGCTTCGACTAGCCGTCTACCGCATCTCTTAACCATCAAGGCCCCTCTTTCCCACACCTTTCTCTTTCTCTCTCTCCCTCCCCCTCCCTCTCTATCTTTCTCTCAACTAATTTCGCCTATCGATGTCGTTCTAGTCCTCGATCAGAGACACGCTTCTTCTGTTCTTTTGCAGGTCGCTTTTGTTCTTTAAAGCTCTAAGCGAACCGGTGACAAACGCTTAATCGAACCTAAGAGTGCTTAGGATTCTAAGCAAGCAGCCAGTGGACCTAGTCCTATCCAGGTATTAATGAAGAGTTGCGACAGACACAAAGGCAGACCTACAGGTGGCCGGCTGACTATCTAGTCAGGCATCTGGCTAAATGACTAGATGACTAAATGACTAAATGACTAAATGACTAAATGACTAAGTGATGAGCTGCTCCCTCCTTTCCTTCTTTCCTTCTTTTCTCTATTCCCCACCCCGTCATTGCTTCCTTGCTGGTGCGCAATTCGACTTTCGATTTTCGTGCACACATGTATCGCAGTTGATGAAGGTGAGCTACTTCTTAAATGGCTATCCATATAGAGTCATCGTCTTCCCGAGATAGAATTAGGAACAGAACCGAAGTGAGGTAGGGCTCAGGTCCAGAGGTCCAGAGATCCAGAGGTCCAAGCCACCCAGAATCCTACGACGGACGACACGACATTCAAGAATACGAAATTGGCTTTTGGTTTTTTCTAGAGATTCAGAGTAGGTAGACACGCAATATAAGAGAATGCGAGCCATAAGGAAGGTTCGCGGTGCTCGCGGGCTTGGAAGGCGACGCCGAGTCTAGTGCGGTGGCCTCGGCGTATTAGCATATTGGATACCTTTTAACGACGTAATTCATTTGAAACTCGGAATCCCACGTTAATCGAGGCAGTCGGCCTCGTTGGCCCAGGGATCTAGTCACTTGTCCGGTTCGGAGTGGGGACTGTCGTGGACTGTCGCCGCTGTTGTATTAAAATCAAAAAAGAAAACAACATTTAATCGACGCGACCTCCTTACCTTTAATTTTTCCACGTGCGTCAGGAATCTTAAGATTTCTTTCCCATTCGATTTCTATACTCGCGCGCGAAGAGGGTTTCTATATTCTCCAGGAGCAGCGCCTCCCTCTGCGATCCTCGGCTGTTGAAAGAGTTGCTAGAGTAGAGGAGTTTGCTCTCCCTCTCTCCCGAGGTGGGTCTGGCCGGTGTGAGAGGGGAGGGGCAGCAGGCATTCCAGGAGGACCCTAGGTAGCATTAAAGGAATGCAGATAGGATGAATGAGGTGATCCACGGCACTGCCGATCGACGCGGAGGAGTGAATCCTCTCGCGTGCGCGCGCGCGAGAGGGAGAGAGAGGGGGGGAAGAGAGAGAGAGGATCGATGTTGGGAGAGACAGGGAGAATCGTCGGGAGGAGATAGGGCCTGGTCGAGGTGCATTCCACGTTAGCATGATAATTAACGGCTATATTCCTACCCTCTGGAGGACTTGGCCCTCTCTCCGTTCGAAAAGCATTTGAATAAAATGCGTAAAGACACGAGTTCCTTTTAATTGAGGCGACGTGGCTTTTCAACGAAATCAGCCTCGACTCGACTCGGTTCGACCAGCACTGCTAATGAGTTGTCGCTTTAATGTCTAATGTGGAGCACGTGACAATGGCAAGAATATGTACTGGAAATCGAGTGGTCGGAATTACTGTCGAGAAAAGGCGAGAGGGACTGTGTAGATGTCAATAGGAGAGCATGAGAGAGAGAGAGAGAGAGAGAGGCAGGCAAGAAAGTACTCGAGGAGTCTAGGGGCAGATACGAATGGTGAGTGAGGGCTATCTGACACACTGGGTCACCGACTGATATCTCTCGACGGAGCTTGTGTTTCTCAAATTTTCTGATAACCATTGAATCTACTGTACACAAACACTTCCGTCGCTATCGGCGCCCTAAGTCAGCGTTAAGCCACGCCGGCGTCGGTCGGCTGCTCTCCTAACACCATTTTCATTCATGGAAACTACAGTCATTGGCAGAGAAACGAAAGCCAGGGATAACGGACGCTGCTGCGATTACGCTATCGATCGGATGCTGTTATCACCAGTGATTGTTTTACTCTCTCTTACTCAATCTCAACCCCTCCCCCCCAACATGCCCATCTTAATTTTAATTTTCCTTGTTTCTCTCGTTGCTCGTCATATAAATCAGAATCGCGATCTTTCATGGAGAACAGAAACTCTCGATGCGTTATTCCGTTTCGAAAAAGCAAGAAAAGAGAGGGGATAAGAGAGCACCAACTCCCCCTCGTAGAGCTCTTTGCTCTCCCTCCAGCTTCTTAGTTGGTCAACCACTGAGCCCTTTGGTTCTGTGCCTGGATGGCACGAGGGAAATTTTTCATTAAGCCGTTCTTCTACCTGGCGCCCGCGCCTCCTAATCTCGCCACTCGAACAACCTGACTCTATACCACATCTATGAATGGGATTCTTTACGTTGCGTTCACACGCACTCACGCACGAAAAGACGCATGGACGCATGGACGCACGGTACTAGTGAGCTTCCCGACTCTGACTCCATTCGCTTCTATATCGTCCCCCTCACTTCTCTCTCTCTCTCTCTCTCTCTCTCTCCCACTCTCTTTCCTTCCCCTGCCCCTCCTTCCGCCTCTACCTACGATTACCTTCATGCATTCCAGTCTAATCCGACGTTCCCCATCCCACTTCACCACTTCACCACTTCACCACGGCATCCTACGAAACTCAAGACAAAGTTACACTTCTTTCGCGTATAGTTATTTTCTCTCTTTCTCTCTCTTCCCTTTCCCTTTGAAGTCTCCCACCCTGGACCCAGAATATTAACGCAGCTACGGAAATTATCTTTATTATTCGAAGAAATCGCGGACTTCTATCGATAAGGTGGTAAAGGTCAATTACGTTTCAGAGAAACTGCAAAAAAATTTGATTCGATAGGCTGAACTTGACTCAATTCGACAGAATGGCCAATGCATAGTGAATGGAATCAGGAGCTCCCCGTATTCATTGAGATTTCATGGTTTTATCGCTCGACCACTTCCTTATCGGGCGGCTAAGTATAATTGCCCCTTCCGCAAAATTGAGATTGCCCGACCGCCTCCCACGCTCAATGCCATTTACTACACTTTTTTCATCAGACTCTCACACTTTCACGGTTCTTATTGCATATTAATCCACAACCTGTTCTTTTGTTTTCCAGGTAAGTCAATCGGACCGCATTGCGTGAGAGTAGCGATCTACGTTCAAGAGTCATCTGTTCGTGAGTATTCGAATGTATTGAGCTATTGAGTTTTGGCCTCTGCCGTGTTTTTGGCTTTTCCGAGGTCGCTGGATGTTCCCAAACATGGCGTCCGATGATTTTGATGATTCCGATGCATGAAATCAATCGAACGGGTCAAGTGCGCTAGACGCATCGAGTCTTTGGCTCTCGACGTAAAAAAATGGCCAAGAATCTATTTCTCGTCGAAGAGATTGTCCAGCGGAATTGAAGAGAAAGAGTAGTGGACATTGCAATATCTTTTCTCTCCGAGGAGGCAGCGGGTTGGGAGGTTATGCAGGGGCGGCGCGCAGGGGGTTCTGTAGGAATTATATATCATGGGAAGGGAAGCAATTATTGGGATGATGGATGGCCCCGGGGCGCCGCTGCAGCGCTTCTAACCAAAGTTCTCCTCCTCCCCTGCTCGCTTACAACCATCTACCGTCTTCTCCACCTACCTTCACCCACCCTCTTCTCTTGTCTACCTTCTTCCAACGCTACTCTTCTTTTTCACCTTCCGCTTCCCAGTCTCATTCGCACCTCTTAGTGCTACGACGATCCACCTTCGGATAGGCTGCCTTGTGCGAAATAGGTTCTTCCGAGAATTCAAATGGTCGCAGATCGTCTAGAGTTTTCTTCGAAACTGGACCTCTGTGGTAATTGATCAAGAAGTTAGAATTGCTTTCTCATTAATACATATTTGTGGATTCGAAGTTCGATAAGTTTGCAAGATTACTCACGCCGACAATGATTGTCGATGAGCTGGAAGGTGCAGCAGGCCACAGATAGGACGATCGTCCTGGAGATATGACGAAGAGAGCGTAGAGGCTGAACGCTGTGAACGTATGAAAA
The DNA here is from genome assembly GCA_030142225.1 of Pachycephus smyrnensis. Lineage (NCBI taxonomy): Eukaryota > Metazoa > Arthropoda > Insecta > Hymenoptera > Cephidae > Pachycephus > Pachycephus smyrnensis. Next base: position 175,708 of record JARQST010000251.1, on the reverse strand, counting down.
CAAATTACGAGGCGGCGTCTGTTTGTTGTGCCCGAAAGAGAAAGAACGAATGAAGAAAGAAAGAAAGAGAAAAGATGGCGATGGAATCCAGTCCCCTCCCTTGCTCGTTCTCTCGTTTGTTGAGCTGGACCCGATCATTTGGTCGGTGCATATACGCCTGAGGTAGAGCCAAACGATGCTCGGAGAGCTTAAAGGAAGAGGCAGGCAGGGCCTCGAATGTGCATTCCATTCCTCTCCATTCCTTTCCACGTCTTTCCATGCCTTTCCATTCCTCTCTGAGCCCCTGTCGCCGCCGTCACCGCCGCGCGTGCGAGCACCAAGTCTCATCTTCTCCATATTTTTGTCTTCCTCATCCGCTTATTTCATTCCTCCCACGTCCTTTCTTACTTGTTGTCCTTCTGCTTGGTTAATTCTTTTCGCAATGCCATCCGTAGATCGAGAATAGAGAAATTCCTCCTAGGGCAAGTTCACACGTACGTTGCACAGCGCGCCCTCCTGCCGCAATCCTTCTTCTGTCGCTTCTTCTCTCCTTCTCTTCTTTTCTCCGACTCCTTGGAAGTTTCTCGGGATTCTTCAAGAATAGTACAGGTTCGCACGCATGTGTCTGCGCGAACTACGTGGACAAACGAATGGCCGAGCAGTCTGCAGCTAACTTCCCATCACTTTGTAATGCCAAGCTATCCATGGTTGTCCATGGCTATCCTAGAGTCGCAGGACACTGAGAGACAAAGGAGCAACGAGGATGCAAGAGTTCCTTTGCGAAAAACGATGATGCATCTAATGCATCTTACATTGCGGGTGACACTCCGACGAGGATCCGACAAGGGAGCGAAGGACAGGGGGATGATTGACACCTAACCACGAGCCAGACTGGCACAGTGGGCGGAGGGGTACGGGGGTAAGAGGGCTGAAGACGTACAGCGATATGATAAATTGCTGGCGCTAACCTTCCGAGCGAGCATCTAGTTTCTTCTCTCTCTCTCTCTCTCTCTCTCTCTTTATTTTATTCTTTTCTCTATATAGTACCTTTCCATGATGTTTTTATCATTACTATTTTTTTCTATAATATATTACTTCGTAGTTTTCTATTCTGCTACAAAGGACCAGAAGTTCTAGGCATAATAGAATGATTGCTTTGTCTCTTTCTCTCTCTGCCTTCCATCAAGTTCATCGGCAACTTCCTTAAGAAATTGGTCAGAAGCAAAGAGGATGCAGTGAAGATAGATAACCGAATTGGTCAATTGGTGCATTCTCGCTGTGGTCCGATGCTGGTGACTCAGAACAGCCACAAGGAGGCCTACAAGGTGCCTATGTTCACATCGTTCTCTATAGCCAATTATCATATTGGGTCTGGGACCAGTTCTCCGCTCCTCTCTCACTCTCTCACTCTCTCACTCTCTCACTCTCTCTCCTATCCTCTTTCGATTTCATTCTTTCTCCCTCTCGTCGTCTCGACGCGCCGCATAGATGGCTCTCGCTTCCACCTGCCAGCATAATGCATCTTAAACGGCGGCGCCTCAAAGATCGACGCCTCGGCTTGCCCTCCTCGAAATTCTTCAATATAAATTAGATTCTTGAATGAGAATTGGGGGTTGGGGATCGCGGATTGAGGCTTGGGGGTCTTGGGGCCTGAGCACTGGGAGCCATTTCTTGGCCCTACTAAACTATGTATTTATTTATCTATGCCGCTCGATACAGACGAATATTGGAATATTCTTCCTTTCCCCTGCTTACAGCCATACTTACTCTTTTATATTAGATCTTTTTTTCTTTCTTCCTTTCAAACTCTCGAATCTCCGTTCTCGCCATCTTCAGCAACTTCTCGATGCCAGCTTATCAGTTATAAAAAGAGTATCAATCTTCGCAGTTTTTCAATATGTTTTTTACACGAGGTGAAAGATTATTGTCTTGCAGGAAACAAGCAAACAGATAAAAAGATCGATCCAAACAGATCGATCACGTAATTCATGTATGCGGCTTCGTTCGCACCTTCTGCATTCGCAAGACTCACAGAACTGTCTAAATTTAACTACGCTAATTTAAACTAATTGTAAGCAGTGTACACAAGCCAATTGTGGTAAAGACTTTTAAAGGTGTTTGACGACTGGGCGACTCTAATTTTTATCGGGATTTCATTCCATGTTTAATGATCTTCCAAACGAATCCAAGCGCCTGATTGGTATTGCCAGATTTCTCGCTTCCGCCTGTCACATTCCGACCAAAATATGAAAAGGTCGTAAAGATACTTTGGTTCTCCTGTTTCAAATAGAGAGTACATGAAAGATTGAAGGACGTAACGATGTCTTTCTTCGATTATTAGCCACTGTAGCCACTGTAGCCTCTTTAGCTACGTCATGATGTGCTCCGACTTCCTCGCATTGAATATAATATATATAATATAATAAATTTATCAACTTTTCGCGTTTGAGATTCAGTTCTCCAGAAAGATCGCAATTGACGAGGCAGCAGTAATCAATGTGTGGCAAAATGAGCGATGTGATAGGTTCGATGCGAAGACTATGGTAATTGTTGATTTAGGACCCTGTTGATTTTTAATTGATACAACTGTTTCTTAGCTGTTTTACAGATTGTACCAATATGTTCACGCCACGATAGCCTGGTATCGATAGTGACGCCAAGAGTCTTTAGATGATCATCATATTTCAGCCGTGTGTTTTCAAGCATGATGGGAGGCACAGAATCGGTATCCGTTAGATTGACATTACAAACAATTCCCAAAATTGTTGCTTTCGGTTTCGATTCGTTAGGCGCGACGTAATTACTTACGGTCCACGCAGAGATTTGCTCCGTGTCCGCCTTAAGGCGGACCATGTCTATTCTACTTCGAATATCTTTGCGAAGACAAGAGAGATCGATTATGAGGTCGTCCGCATAAAAGCTGTACTTGCAAAAGGTCAAGACGTTCTTTAGATCCATCATGTACAAGAGGAAGAGCGCAGTGTTCCAATTACAGACGAAGTAGAAATTGCCTTCTCGAAAGGAGATGGACCCTAAGGCAGGCGGGCGCGGATCTTCTGTCACAGAGCTGGAAATGAAGGAGTAACAGTGACCTTGAAATGCCTCAATGGGAACATCCAGGGGTTTGGATTTCTTAGGTGGGACTAGACCTATATGCCTTAGTTCTCGCCATTTTGCTTTAGGTTCTCCTATACTCATAAAGTGGTTGTCATAGCATTCTATCTAGGCAGCCTTAACCATACGCTCGACTTCGTCTCTAAATTTCCCAAACTTAACACATAATGAGGGGTTTTGTGTCGATTATATGCTCTGCGTAATCCGTCCTGTTGCTTCATTAGATACTTTATGTTGCTCGTTATCCACGGTGCAGGTGGCCTACGATCAGTGAAATTAAGCCAAGAAGCTTGAATGTCAAGGAAAGTGGCCAGAGCGTGGTTTAGGTGTTCGACTTTCTTGTTGATCTCATTTTTTTCAAGTAGGGAGGACCAATCCCAATTGTCCAGGTCATCGGAAAAATGCATCCGAGTTGAATTTACTGAAATCTCTGCCTCAGTTGTCTAATTGGGAGGTTACGTATCCGGAAACGGTATACAATATAAATTAGGTCCCATCTAAAGCCAAGTGCTTGCCGTTCGAAGATTTGGCTGCGGTGCAGTTGAAGCAGGGTAGAGCCTTTTCTGGTGTTTTTTTTTCATGCACTTCCTAGACTCGTATCCGCCAGCGCAATGAGTGCAGTGATCATCCATATGACAGTTGCTCGATACACGTTCAAAGTCCAAGCACTTAAGACATTGTATAATACGCACATGGTCAGCTACCTTGCAGGCAAACCAACCGAGATCAATTCTTCTCTGCGAGAGGAGAAGTTTTCGAAGCTCTAGGGATGTTTCTACAATCCAGCTTGTATATTGTCGTCCCTTGCCTGAAAACCAGTACACAGTGTTAATGTCCGCATTTTCCTTGTCCTCGAGATTCAACCGTGCAATTTCTTTCCCTCTCTCTCTTTCTCTCTTTCTCTCTTTATGCGGTAATGGCGCTAATGACCGGAACCGGAAAACGTTCTATACTTGGACAAGTTTGATTCTTTGGAGATCTCGCACGTACGAGTCACGGAAGGATTGATGGAGCGACGTGAAAAGATATTTTTAACGGAGTGAGTAACTTCAAGCCATTACTGGGAGCTCGCAAAGAGAGAAAGAGAGAAAGAAAGAAAGAAAGAGAAAGGATGGAGGGAGGAGGAGGGAGGCATAGCCGGGGAGTGTGGAGAAGCCCACACGGGTCGGCCGGATACTCACACTTCCGGTCGCACACATGGTCGCGTTCTCGGCTCTATGCGACATTCGCGCGTACACACGACAACTTTGGCTGCGGTGGTTCACGCACACACCTTCACTCAGTCACTCACTCGCATACTCTCATCATGCTCTCTCCCTCTCTCTCTCTCTCTCTCTCCATCTCCATCGTGTGTCGTTGAGCTGTGCCTCCCCTCCCCTACCCTCGCCTCGACGCTTTGCGTCTCCCAGCTTGCCTCCTTGCTCCCTTGCTTGTCTCTGTGACACGTCTGACGTCACGACGGTCACAGCCACACATCACGCACCACGCATACCAGTAAGCGAGCGTCCTCACGCACACACGCCATCCAGTCATTCACTGTGTGTCGCGTCTCTGCAGCTTACGACGCTTACGACGCTTACGACACTTACGACACTTACGACACTTACGACACTTACGACTCCTGCCATTCTAGACACGACTCTGAGCCATATCTTTGAGAATCCAAACCATTCGAAACATTCAATGGACCTTTCCAGCTTGGCAACATTTTATTCATGGACGAAACAGCCGTCAAGGACTAAACTGAATGTGTAATTGCGTCAGAATGGAAAAGAGAGAAGCAAGATGAGAGTGAGGTTCTGGGCAACTTTCGGCGGTGCATCGATCCCGCCCGAAAGAGTCTCAAATGCGTCGCGGTGCTATGTTGGAGGTTCCGAGGTTTTTGCCAAGTTCACGGAGCTCTCGCCGTTTCTTTTTTGCCGCCCGCCGGTGGCGCTAGGCGGCAACTCGTGAAAAAAGAAAGGAGGAGGAGAAGGAAGGAGGACGAGGATACTAGAAATGGAGGTGGCAGAGTCGGCGCGCGCATACTGCACGTCCGGTACTTTATGAATGCACGCCAACCGTATGTACTCAACTACGGCTACGTACGTTCGTAGCCTATATCTATTGAGGGGCGTGAGGGGCGTGAGGGGCGCGAGGGGCGCGAGGAGGGCGCGAGG
>JARQST010000251.1:81820-170356 GCA_030142225.1 Pachycephus smyrnensis | reverse complement strand
GGGCGCGAGGAGGGCGCGAGGGAGCAAGCGAGCTGAGGATAAGGGTGAGGGTGAGGACTTGGCGCAACGCGTAGTAAGCACTCCCTCCGTACTCGACACGCGAGTATAGGTTGGGTTGCGTGCATGAAACGTATAGAGAAACAGCGAGAGAGTGGGAGAGAGGGAGAGAGGGAGAGAGGGTGCATAAAAGGAGAGTGAGAAGTCAGAGGGACAGAGGCAGGCGAGTAAAACTCGTGACGCTCGTGACGCTCCCTGCCAGTCGGTAATACGCCGGCTCTTACGCACGGCGCAGGCGCATCGCCGTAGTGCAATAATAATTGCACTCATTGACATTTTTCTCCGGTTCATTCACCGCTTCGGCGGGCAGCCAGTCGGCGTGTCGGTAGATTCCTTTACTTGCCTTAAGCGCTCTACATTTTTATAACTTAACATTTCTCTATTATAAAATTTATAAAATATCTACCTATACCTATTTATTTTGGAACCACTCGTTCCTGCGTGGCTGCGTCAGTCAATTCTCTTTGTAAGATTTCTTTATTCACTAACAATTACTCCGAGTCTCCGTATGATATCGAACGATATCGTCGACACGCACTGCTGCGATACGAGTCTCACTACGCGAGCATGCCTGCTGAGCAATGCCGTCCCGCAACGATAATTACGCTCACGCAAGCGCTCATTGACATTTTTCCCTGGTCCATTCACCATTCCATGGAAGACTGGCTGGCTGGCTAGCTAGCTGGTTGGATGACTGGCTGCGTTACTTTTGAACGGCGCCCTATCTGTTTGTGCATTCGGCTGACGGGACCGCACGGGGTCAAAGAAAAGAGAGAAGGGTTTGAACTCGAGTCGAGACGAGAGTGCGCCGTGGGTCGCTTGGATGTGCCAAGAGGGAAGGTGGGGCTCCGGGAGAGAGAGGAGGAATTTCCTGTTGTGAGCATCTTCGGATGCATCTGCTGCTCTTAAGTTCGCTGCCTACGGCCGCTGACTACGTAAACCCCAATTACTGTAAACGAGTTATGACGAGTCACCTCTCGTCGGACCTGCCGCACTTACCTATACCTAGAGCTACCTGGTCATCTATCTACCTACCTACCTATACCTATTTAGCAGACTACCTATCTACCTATCTACCTATCTACTTATCCATCAATCTATTTACCTATCTTTCGGACCTCCAAAACCTTCGAATCCTCCGCAAAGTCTCGAACAATTTGGCAAGAGACTTTACGGAAATGCAATGACCCTGTAAAGAGAGAGAAGAGGAGGTCACACCCTGTCTTACAATTAGTCCTCCGTCAACGAATTGGCCGATTGTCGTCTGACATCGCGTCATACCTATAAACTAATTAGTAATTAAGAATACGATGCCGGCGTATATTGGTTTGCGCGCATTCCGTCACGTTGTGTGTCTTTTTATAGGTAGGTGCGCCACGCGCAATGGCGTACCTCGCACACTCCCTTAACCATAGTTCTATTCGATCGATCAACCCAAGTGCCACGAGTTGACTCCACTGAAAAGGCGAAATCCGCCTTCCGGTTTCACATCCTTCCTATTTCGTCACGGTGTATCCCTTGCTCCCCTCCGTTTCTCGCACCTCAATATATTTGATTGTCCAAAGAAGGGTGGAGGAGGGGACAACGTAAGCCGCTGATTGGACAAATAGCCGAAGACCAGAGAAGAGCCAGGCGACTCTCGTGTTCCGGTTCAAAGTCTTCGTGGACTATACGAAGAAGTCGCGAGCCACGAGCGCGGCAGCCACTGCGGCACTACGCCACTGACCTTAATAACTTCGTACGTTCCTTGCGTGGCTCGCGGATGACGATAGACAAGGTCTGCCGTCTGCTAAGCAACACGCATATTAAGTGTCGTGGCTCGCGCTCCTCTCCTCTTCTCTCCTCGCTCCCATATGAAGATGGAATGCATGGTCCTCCCTCCCGGAGCACTCTCACTCCGCACCCTTCCTCCGCCAGTGCATTACCCTAGTCACTCATCTGGGTTCACTCGATCTCACAGCGTAGGCAGCCGTGAGACTCGTTCGAGTCGAGGAACCGTTAATGAATCTTGCAGTTCTTCGACCGACTGCCGGCTCACGGCTCACGGCTCGCGAGACCAGAAGGAAACCGGAGGAAAAATAACTTCGTCATTATGAGAAAGATTACGACTACTATTATGACCACCAGAGCGCGTAAAGAGACGCGCGAGTCCTCTTCGAGTATTACTTGCTCACGCGTCGAGAATACGGATGGGTTTTCGAGAATTTCCATTATTTACTCCCTGACGATCTTTTTCGTTTCTCGCGCCACAGCTCAAGCAGACTTGGCTGCATCCTCTGGAGAAGGCAATGCTCCTGCTATGTCGGCCACGTGATATTCGTCGCGCGTTGTCAACATTAACTCCCGAGAAGACGAGCATCTTTGTTCCGAAGTAGGAGGCGAATGCAAAAGGAGCGGAGGACGATAAGTATCCGGGTGAGGAGAAGGAGGAGAAGGAGGAGAAGGAGGAGAAGGAGATGAAGAAGAAGAAGAAAGATAGGATTGACTAGATAAGCGCGTGAGCGAAAGAGGAAGAAAGGGTCAGTTCTGCGAAACGTGCCGATGCTCCCGTAGTCGTGGTAGCCATGGTAGCCATGGTAGCCATGGTAGTCGAGCGAGAAGAAGCATCCTGGATTCGAGTCATCCAGACAGCGAGACTCGTCGTACCTACAGACGTATTTTGGAGGGTCTCTGTCGAAGCGCGCAGTTTTCGGCTCCCGAGAGGAGGACGGCCGATGCAGGTCTGTTCGCCGGCGACCGCCGGCTGCTTCTCAGAAGTAACGGGTCTGTTTTATCCCCCGTGAGCCCGCGCCTCCTCACGCGTGCGCGTGTTGTCCGTGTGCCTGTGCGTGCGCCTGATTTGCGTGAGTGCGTGGCTACGCGGCTGGCTGCCTGCCGCCTGCTTGGGCTGTCTCTTTGCCGGGCTGGTTGGCTGGCTGTTTGGCTGGCTGGCTGGCTGGCTGGCTGACTGGCTGACTAGCTAGCCGGCTGTTAGCCTGTGTTCGGGCTGCCGCCTTAACGTGAGCGAGGAAGTGCGAGCGATAGAGTGCGTGCGTGCGAGCGATCAAGTGAGCGCGCTGCGCAGTGCGTTGGTGCGCGTTGCGTCCGTGCAGTACTTAGGGCGCGCGGAGCGTACTAGTGTGAGCGTGGCTTGGCACCGATCTTTCTCAGTGTAGGACGGGCCGCGACGCGGTACAGTCGCGCGCGTACTATTGCGTCTCCTCGTCTTTTCGCGGTTCCTCCGCGTGTGTCGCCTCGACGCCTTCGATTCTAGTCCTTTGACCCGCGACGGCTTTTACATTGTTCGCGATAACGTTGCACTTCCGAAATTTTACCGTCGATAAACGTTTTTAATATGCTGTGTCGCGTGCTCCGGAGATACCGCGATACTTCTCCATCTTGCCTACCTCCTGGTTGCCGACAAAAACACGTGGGACGCTGACCCTAACACCGGAAATGATGCACGCCTGCACCTCTTTGCTCGCATTGGAGGACGATGCGTCTCCACGGGGAGATTCATACTGTCGGGCAAGGACTTTTGCAAGAATATTCGGAGACATCGTGCGAAACGTATCGATTCGCTTGCGGTCACGCCGTGTGGATGCTTCCTCCTCGGGGTATGGACTTACGGAGACGCGAGCACAGATTGAAGAAAAAGTCGGGCAAGAAGTCGGCTCGTTAAATAAAAGATTATCCTCGTTTCTGAATAATGACAGTGATTCTAGTAACGGGAAGTGGAGCGTTTTACTTGTTTCGATTGTTGGAAGCTGAAGGAAGCCGAAGGAAGCTGCCTCTGCGATACATCGTGCGGGGTGTGTTTTTCCCAGTGACCGCGCAACATCCGGTTCGCTGTGAGAAAAGAGACCTCGCCTCTCCCCTCAACACCTGCTTCACTCGTTGAGCCTTGAACGTCAAAGGTGCATAGTGAAATTCAGAGTAAAAAAAATTAATTAGTGAAAAGTGCTGCTTCGAAGGTGTTAAAAAAACGTTTTACACGCTATTGCGAATCTACTCGAAAGGCCTAATTCTCGTGCGCGTTGCCGCCGTAATGTAACGTACGCGTAACGTTAACGTAATGTAACCGTATTGTGCGTAGAAGCTAGACGAACCATAGAAGACAACATCCTGGCCGTGTAAAATGGACTGCAAGACCAGACTCGTGGTCCTGCTCTGAAAGTGTGGAAAGCGGAAGACGAAGGGCTGGAACAGAACGAAGGAGAAGGAATGTATGAAGCCAGATCATTTGGCTGCCCAGAGGAATCAAAGAAGTAACCACGTCACTTTAAGAGGAGTAATTGGACCATTTCTTATGCCATTGAAGCAGTAATAGCCCTTGTAGCGTGGTCACGCTATACAACAGTGCGCTATAGTACTATAGACACTTCCGGTCTGCCACAGGAAGCGAGGCACACGTGTTCAGGCGTGTGTGTTCCCATACTACATGCTGTATAGTACATACTACGGCCGTTGCTTCGTCAGACTCGTGTGTTCCAATTTTACGCGAACCTCTCGTACGAACCGTTGGAACGTGTCGCCGAACTGGAACGTGTCGCCGAACCGGAACGCAAAAAAAAATCGAAGCATGCTCGTTACATGGAGATTTGACGAAGAGTGATGAAAGCAAGAATAATAATATGGAAATTGTAATGATTTCTGGAAGCATTAAAATGTTTTTGTACGTGCCGACGGTGCTGATAACGACAATGGATATGAACTTTTCTCAAGGAGTACGTACTCATTTGCCTTGATTTATTTATTCTTTTTAGCACGGCACTTCGTCCCCTAAAGATCATCCGGTCTACTATTATTCGCACGGACGTAAAATCGTTCCATGTCAATCGGCCGCTGCGTCACACAAACTTGAAACCTTATTATGAATGAATTTTCGGAGCTACATTCATATTTCTCGGCGCTGCGTATACTCGACAGTGTCACTCAACCGGCAGCTGCATTCTTAGACACTTTGTCCGTTCAGTGTCCAACTGTTTGCTCTTTCTCTCTCTGTCTCTCTCTCTTTTCTCCCCACCCTCTCCCTCCGGCACCTTCTGTCCATTCATCTTGAGCAAATTCTTCGAAACAGGAATTAGTTGGCTATTTTCGAGACTACCAAACTATAAGATAAAAACATCGCAATGGGGCCCCCACCTCCCCCTCTGGTGAGGAGTGGCAAGTGATCCTCCGATGTCTGTCTTATTCCACGAATCGGTTGAGCTTGAAAGTGAAAGGATTGAGCAAATAATCCTAATAAAACGAAACGTCGCGTTCCGGAGGTTGCATTCACGCGGTGCTATTTAAAAAATGAACGGAACCTCCGACTCTTGTGTTAAGAGGGAACTGAAGCGGAGATTGAGACTCGCGAGGGAACGGTTGAGTCACGGCTGAGAACCCATGTTCTCTCCTATACTGTATTATGGTTTGGTGAGTCGTGAACGTGAACTGTAGGAGGCTGAGTTAAGGACAGGTACAGTGGAATGCCGTCTTCAACTCGACGCTCCGAGCGAGCTACGTGTTCCTTATTTCTTCCTTCTGCCGAACGCTTCCTTTGCGTTTCGCTTATAAATGCGTCGATGGAACACGCTGTCTTTCCGATGACGATCGTGAAATCATTGATCCGCTCTCTGCTCGCAAATCGCTCTTTTCACATTTTCCCTCGACTGTTTAGCGGCTTTCGTCGATGTAACTCGTATATGTTATAGCATAAAGGTGCCACGGCCGAATAAAACGCATTGAGATAGAAAAGGGAATTTCGTAGTGAGGAAGAGGAAGAGGGTGGGGAGAAAGAGAGAGAGCGAAAGAAAGAGAAGGTTTATTTCAAGAAAGCGTGGGTTGTAGTCGTAGTCTCGCGGTCTCGTAGTAACGTAGTGTCGCAGTTGCGTAGCGACGCTGGCGTCGTCAAGCGCAGCAGGGCAGACGGTTCAAGCCCTGTGGAACACAGGCTGCGCGAGTATAGACCTCAAGTTCATCGCTCCCGCGCATGTGCAAACATACAGCGCATAACACGGCACACGAGGCATTCATGCTCTCTCGTGTTATTGTTGTCGGTTGTGCGTTAAGCCTTCACTCCCTTCGACCTCCCTTTTGCTCTTGCTTCCCTCTCGTTTCCTTTCTCCCCACTCGCAGCCCTCCATCTTCCACTTCCCCTCCGTCTCTACTACTACTACGTTCCTCCTCATCCTTGGCGTTTGCTGTCTTGCAGTTGCGCCAACGAGGCTACGAGCAGGCACAGAAGGCAAGAAAGAAAGGAAGAAAGAAAGAAGGAAGGATGACCGATTGCGCGATAGTAGTCGCCGTGGGTACACTCGTTGTTGTCGAACAGTCAGGGCCGTGGAGCATGAAAGAGGAATCGTGCAAGGGGGGCCCGTTGGCGCATCGGGATCGCGCGCGGGACCCGTTCCTTGTTTACGTCGAGGGCCGCTCGGGGCCCAGGGTCCCGGGCAGCGTGAGAGCGGGCGCCTCGACCGAAGCATTTAGTGCAGTGGGCGCTCCCCTCCCCTCTCCGCCCCCTTCCAACGCTTCTCCCCACTTGCCCCTGGCCTCTCTGCCCCGCGCTATCCCTCGCCCTTAGCCCTCCTCCTTTCTGGCGCAGCATGCCTTGTCCTGCTCTGCTCTTCTGGCCCTTTCTGGCGTCCCTTGGACGTGTTGGTGCGACGAGGACGTTGAAGGATGAACGGTGTGTGGGGAGAGGGGCTTTCCCCTGCAATGCCCAGCGATGCCCAGCAATGCATTCCCTCCCTTCTGTTCGTCCCTTGCGACGCGAGGGGACCGATGCCCGCCAAGAAGGACGGACGAGGCGTCTCGGTCGCTGGCCGCCATGACAGAGCGGAATGTATGAGAACGCAGAACTACTGACCCTCCGCGTCCCTGCCGCAGCTTCTTTCTTGAGCACCACCACCGTCATCAACAGCAGCAGCAGCAGCAAAACTCTTTACTGTTTATCTGGATGCTCCGGGAGGATTCCGTCCTGTTGGCTGCGCCGATTTGCCTTTCCGTCCGGCGAGTCACGAGCTGCCTGGAACAGACGGGTCGAGAATGCCTGAGCTTTCGCTAAGACTCTCATAGGAACCTGAGGCAAACTCGAAAGCGTAACGCGGTCTAATAGCTAATTATCTGTAAACCAGTAAATGGCCTATAACATCAAAATAATAGCTTCAATTGACCCAGAAAGACACTCTCATCGGACGACGTAAATCCAGAGACGGTGTCTCCGATTACGCAACGGCGCGCAATAATTGATGCATTAATTTCGACGCAACGATCGTCAGGGTGCTCTCGGGATTTACTTCTTTCGGTTCGCACTTCTTCCTGTTTGGAGGCGCGCGCACGGGTTCCTTGAACTCTCCGGGACGCCAGGATGCCGGGCTGTGTGCATCTCCCTTGCACTTGGACTTACTGCTCTTTCTTCTCATTTATCTTCGTTCTCCTTCGTCTCGTACTTTTTAAAGACGTTTCACTGATCCTACATTGGGGGGATCCTCACTAGAAGGATCTACAGCGAATCGACTGATCAAAGAGATCCATTTGAAAAGCCGCGCGCGATCGCGACGTAACGACCCAGTATCGACCCAGTATCGACCCAATAGGATAGACGTGTCACGTGAAGGAAGTTAAACCTCACGGGGTCCAGCTATTCATAGCGGTTCGAGATTAGGAGGCTAATCGGCCTTTGACTAAAGTTTGAACATTCTGATATATTTGAAAATGAGCACCCTCGTGATACGCTGTCTCAAGAAATCAGAGGGAATTCAATTCCACTTTACCGAAAACGATCCGAATCCAGGAGTCCAATTCCCAAATCCCAAGTCCGAAGTCCCAAGTCCCGAGTCCCGAGTCCCGAGTGCGCCTTTATCCCGCAACGGCTCTTCTCGTTGGGTCGTTGACTCTCCGTTTCTTCTTTCTTCGAATCCTGGGCCCGGTCCCCGTCCCAGTCTCCCACTCTCTCACTCTGCTTCGCTCCTGCCTTCCTCCTCGCTCGTCGGCTCTCTCTCAGGTTCACTCACTCACTCAATGACGTCCGGCTCGTGTGTGTGTGTAGATACTTCTCTTCTTCGCTCTGTGCCAGACAGTAAACAACGCCGCACCGGCGCATCGCGCCATAGTCCACTCATTCATATCTCACATATCTCACGCACGAGCATATTCCGAATTATTTGGATGCCGTGGGGGCGTGGGACGGTCTGGAAGGGGGAGGAGGGGGGGGAGGGGGCTCCAGTCACTTTTTTAACTGGCACTCGGAAACGAATACGTCCTGTGCTCTAATAAAGGGTCACTCTCTAGAGTTGACTTGCCGCTGCTCGGCAGTAGCCAAAGAAGTTGAGGTGGCTCGTGAAGTGACCTGCCACTCTTCACTCGAGCCACTGCAGACACACGTGTCTCTCAGTGAGATGTCGCCCATTCTGTACGTCACTGCCCATTTCTTCGATTAATTCTTTCTCTTGCTTGCCCACCCTGGCACCTACCATTCTACAGCGTAATCTAAAAACAAAGTGAGAAAATTGCAATAGAGAGTCAGTATTGGTCGCCTCTCTGCATGGAAAGCGACGGTGCGGAGGGCGCAGGAGGATGGGGCGCACCGAGGTTATGAACTAATAAACCGTGCACTTGACTTGTTGAACTTGCTGTCGAGAACGTGCAAAGGGGAGTCGCGGCGATGCCGCGAATCGGCGTTCCAGTCGACTCGATGAGCTCCCCCTACCCCCTCTGGGAAGGTCCTTATTCCGAGGAGGAGGATGAGTGGAATGCACAGAATGCAGAAAGGAGAGAGAGAGAAAACATTGAGAAGAAGATCCTCTGGATGGTCCCAAGGTGGTTGCCACCTGGCACCTGCTATCCCTGCTGATTAGCAGAGCAGCCAAGAGGCGGATGGTGCGGAGAGACTCCGCTGGGTGTGAACCCCGGTCCTCTGGTTCCGCTATTCAACAGGTTCCTCCCGAGTTCTTGGAGATATTCCGCTAGTATAAGAAAGTCGGAGGAAGAGAACCCGGGAGATGCTAATTGGAGCGGTGAAGCACCCAGCCGTGCGCGTGTTAACACGACTTCCAGGTACTCTCGTCGGCCACTCCGTCTTTGGACTCCTACCGAGAGGATCTCATCCTTGGACTCGGGATGCCGCCAAAAGAAAATACAATTGAGGAGAGACTCCCAATCAAAATAGAATACGTACCGAAGACGTGAAAGGAAGTCGGAGTGAAGTCTGGTCCACCTTCAAGAACCTATGAATGATGCTGTAAGACTTCTCGTTCCCTTTCTTCTTGTCAGCCCTACCTGTAGCTCTTTCTCCTCCTCTGAGCACCCGTTAGCCGCTCTGGCACTGGACAAATATTTACTCGAATTCAGAACGACCGGCGCTCATAAATTAGGAAGGCCCCGTTCGAAATATTTCGGCATCTTTGCGCTGCCGAAGAACGAGAGAGGTACGGGACGAGATGTTCCAAGTGTCTCGTTAGCCTAAAAAATGGGTTGCGAGCAGTAGCGATGCAGGAACTGGTAGGGGGAAATTAAGCCAACAAAAGAGGAGACGATGGGAAATAATAAAACGTCGCGAGTCATAAACTGAGACTGATCGAAGGGTGTCGATATAGTCGCGATCCTCTGATTCCCTCACCCAGGGTATAAGGTGCCTGTGTACCTGTCCGTAATCGTGCTGCATACGTCACAAGCACATCCAGTCTACGAAAAGCCATGACCAAATCAAGAGCACTCGAGCGGAGGTTCGCACGCACGTATTGGTCGCACTGTTATCCGCGGATAAAAGGAGCATCAACTTCAGCAGCAGTAGCCGAGATGCGATATGGCAGGAATATGGAGAGAAAGAGAGAGAGAGAGAAAGAGAGAGGGAGCGAACGAGTGCGAAGGAGGTTAGAAAGCTGGGGTTGCGGGGTGCTGTGGGTAGCGGACGATGCCGGTGTGCGCGCGGGTGCTACGGGCTACGAGCTGCGGGCTGCGGGCTGCGGATGGCGGAGGGGCTATTGTGGAGGCTGGAAGGGATCCCGGGGGTGGGGGTAGTGGCGATGTCCTAGCGAAGGTCACGGCCGGGAATGCGGTTTGCGTTCGTCGGTCCAAAGTGGCGTGCCGCGCTGCGGAGCGCTGTCCGCGCGCATCGCGTCCTCTTTCCTCTCCTCTCTCTCCTCTATCTCTCTTTCTCTCCCCTCCTTCTCTCTTACTCCCTACCATGCTCTCTCTCTTAGTGCATCGGTCCAGACTGTAGGAATGCACCAAATGCACCGCACTGACCAGTGCCCATCTCGTCCCTTCCCTTCCACTTGTTTACTTCGCTCCCTACCCCTTACCCCATCGCCGAACGGCCGTCTTGTCCACCTCCACGTTTCGCCGAGGCTCACACAGACGCCTCCACTCGTAGCGCAGACCTTCGCCGAGATGCGTTCCTTGGTGTGGTGGTGTCGTAGTGGTGGCGATGGCCGCGATGGCGGCTGCTGCTGCAGCATCCTCGTTGCCGATGATCAGCGACTTCGCGGAACCAAGAACGAAGAATCCAAGGGAGGTTATATCGCCTCGAGAGTCTCGACGTCCATGGGAAAGTTCCTAGAAGGCTTCTGCGTAGCGGCATAGTTCTTAGGGTCGAAGACGAAGGAATTCGTGAGACCTCGTCCAACGCGACTGCCGACGATGATGCAGTTGATGCGCCGTGGATGGGTGCAGGGACCTCGGTCTGGACCTGACCCACCCAAAAGATGCACCCTCGCCCCTCGATCTCCTTTTCTCTCTTTTCCGAGGGGTGCCGACTGGTTGCCTTCGTACGAAACACGGAGTGAATTGCTGACGCGGGGTAGCAGGGCGGTTAAGGGTAGCAGGGCAGAAGGGTCGACCGGAAGGGGATGGAAAAGGGAAAGGGAACGGGAGTAGTTGTATGCGAGTGAACACAGGGGTGCATTCGCCCTACGAATCAATACCCCCGTGGCAGGCACGCATCGCGAAACGTGTCACCCACCGACCCAAACCCAATAGCGAGTGCAGCTGCCATCCAGCCAGCCTTCTTCTGCACCAACCTACCTGGCCCCAAGCACTGCAGTGCACATGATCGACACGATCCAAAACGATCTCGCGACTGAGTCTCGATCGTGCAATGTTCGACGAGTCCGAAGGGCAAAATGAAAAGGAATAACAAATAGAATAGAAGAGAAAGACGCGAAAGATGCATTTCTTGTTCGCAACGTCTTTAGCGGAGTCTGCAACGGATTGTCTTTCGGCATGTGCATGTGGCAGTCGGTGCTTTAGGTACTTTTGGTGCTGTCGGTGATGCTGGCGACGACGACGATGTCCGTGACGCTCCTCCTGGTGATATTGGTTTGTCCGTGACGGTGGTGTTGGTGTCGTCGTCGTTGTGGTGGGGGTCTTCATTCAGTGCGGTTCTCGGTTGCAAGGCGCATGCGCGATGCACTGGCCGTGTGGCGCGCGTACACACGCTACTCGCGCCACTCCTCCTCTGGCTTCTCACCACCACGCGACCCCCACTAGCACACCTATACATCTACTATCTATCTACTCTACCTCCTCTCCTGTCTCTTTCATCTCTTCGTCTCTTTATCTCTTCTACCTCGGCCTGACGACCGACTGACTAAACTGCACCGAATGACCAAAGGACGAGAGACGAGCGAACGACCAGACGCCGACGTCGCTCAGGACGATCGTTACGTAGTCTCGAAATTTATGCATCTTGCTAGCCTACTTCTTGTTTGAGTAACTGCCGGTAAATTCTTAAGGTTCACTTTCATGAGACTCCATCGTTCGTCTACCTGGCATAAAGAGCACCGAAGTCTCGTTATTTTCGTCAAAGTGCGTAATGTCTCTTGGGGAAAATCGTAGTTTCGATAGCGCGGGCTTTCGTCAAAAGTTCTGACGATATCTCACTCTACCGCTTTTGTCGACGATTGTACTCGGTACACTCCGCGATGAGTCTCTCCTACGTCGGATCGAACGTTACCCGTTTCCGATATATGGCTAGACCGATAGTAGCTATACACGTAGTTGTGTATTAAAGGTGGTAGGTGGATGTTCGTCGCGCACCAGCAGCCCCTCGGAGCAGACTGAGGGGTTCTCTTTAAAGTTCTCTCCTTTTGCCAATGTATAACGCTGCTGCATTTCGTTCTATTGCGTTTTGCGGCAGTTGTCCTTTGGTAAACGGTACACGGTACGCGGGCGCGTTCTTTATCGCCATGTTGTTGCGTATTAAGGCCCGTGTCGCAACGCAGGACCGGGAGCGATTTACGCGGACGCACACGCAGTGCGCCATTATAGCTTCCAAGAAGCGATAGTAGCGTACCGTTGCATAGTAAAGCGTCCACGAGTGGCGTCGCCTATACTACACACCGAATATACTGCGACGCACTATACTCGTATTATAGTTGTACTATACGGCTGAATGCACTTTGACGCGGACTGTATTGCCTGACGCGGCGCAGCACTGCATTCCCCTGCGGTGCATTGACTTTCCTCTCTCTCTCTCTCGCTCACTCTGTTTCTCGTTCTCGCTTCCTCTCGAGCGTTCCCCCTCCTGCCTTCTCGTCTACGGTGCAACCGCCTCCCGGCACAACAACAACATTCCTTCTCTCTAGAGTCCCTTCATGCTACGGAGACGCCAGCGAGGACGCCGGCGACGTCCCCGTTCGGCAGCATCGTCGCAAAATCTTCTCTCACTCCTGACGGAGATGCTTTTTCCACAAGATTATTAGACCTCTCACCGTTTCAGACCTTTCGTTCCCATATCGAGCATTAGCTTTTATGAGAAAATACTTGGAAAACCTGAATACCTTGTGAGCATTTGTGAATGCGTGCATAATACATTGCTGATAATGGAAGCGTTATTAGATTGCTCGTACGATATCTTTAAACGGTCGGATTTAATGTTGAGTGAACGTGCAAGTTGGATCAGTTTTCAGTTACTCGCAGGGCGAAGGTAATGTATTGAAAGGGAGGAATGCAGTGTCGTTTCGCAATTCGTAGAATAATTATAAATGGTCAGCAACGAGGGATGCCTGACTCGATGGGTTCGATGGTCCTGCATGGGGTTAGGGCTGTTCAGCAGTCTCTGTGTCTTTTCCGAGAAGCATTGGAGCGAGGGTGCGTGTTTCCCTGGTACCTATAGACCTGAAAATAGCGGTTTCACGTCAGTCAGGGTAGGACTCGCCATTTGCACCGTCCTCCCTCCCTCCCTCCCTCCCTCCCTCCGTCTAGACGGCTGAACTTACAGCTCGAAGCTTCGAACTGCCGCGCGTTTCATTCTTTTCCCTCGTGAACTCGCTGATTGTCATCGCTTCGTGGAAACTTTATTCGCGACTATTGCCAGTGGCCTCTCGTGGAAATTCAATCTGTGCGAGACTTCGGCGAATGCGCTTCCGATGCTTCCGAGAATCAAAGAGAAAATAAGTGAAAGGGCGAAGGCGTGAAAGTTGACTGGATAAAGGCAGGAAAAGAGTCGGCGGGCAAGCGTAAAAGCTCTCTTGAAATAGAGCGCTGCGATTCTCTGAAATCCGATTAGCCTCTTGCGAGGTTGCGAAATGAACTCTCGCTCGTTTACTGCGATCGCCCTGCGGCATTGGTATTTCTTTTAATTGGCTTGTGGCTGCATACCTTTCACGACAATGCGTCGATCGAAGAATCCCAATGAGGGAGACTCTGACGGTCGCACGGCGTCCTCCGAGGCTGCTGCGTCGTCGATTTCCGTTACCGATTCCGACGTCCCTCGTGACACGACCTCTTCGGCAATCCTCGGGATTTTTCTTGCTAACCTTAATATGGGCTCGGATATTCATGCCATTGGCAGCTCGATGCGTCGCATAATGCGCGTAACGTGGCATTAGAGCAGATTAATGGAACGTGCTGGCATGACAGATGCGTAGACAAACAGCCCAATTTTTTCTGCGGCGACGCACCTGGCGTTCTTCGCGCTGCAGCTTTCCTTCAGCTTTCCTCCCTTCGTCGGGCCCTTCCCGAGTACCAGGTCGTTCGAGGGTTCGTTCCCTTCGACCTTTTGCCTTTGCGCCTTTTCTCGGCAGGAATGACATCACATTCAGCCCTCTGCTCTTTCTCTATATTTCCTTTTGAAAAACTTTCCTCATTCTCCATCTCCTCGTCCCCGTTCCCTGTTCCCCGTTCCCCGTTTCGCTGCTGCTTCTTCTGTCGAATCCTTAATTATCGGAAGCCACCCTTCGTCCCGGGGGTGGGACGGGGTCATCCTTGGAGTACCTCACGGAGCCAGTTTAAGCAATGAATTCGTTGAAAGTAAGTCCGGATCCGCAACGTACGTCGACTAATCGATCATCGCTCGGCGGCAGATCGCGAACTTGTAATCCGATGGGGTGCAGTGTGCTGGTGTCATGGGGGTTATAGGGATCACAGGGGAGAAGAGCGCCAGATGAATGGGGACTCTGGGAGAGTGCAGGAGGGTAGGAAAGGCAGAAGGGAAGAAGGGAAGAGAGCGAAAAAAAATGATGGCGCGCGAGCGTGTGAAGACAAGCCCGAAGAAAGTCCCGTACAAGGAATCCGGTATCTACCCGCGGGGTCCGTCGAGCTACTAGGGTCCCCTTTTCAATCCGCGATCCCTTCGCGGACAAAGGACCCCGTCACTCCGTCCGTGTGTTCGCTCCTTCGCCGTTGGTTCTTTCGTTTCTCCGTTTCTTCTTTCATACCTTCGTACCTTCGGTCGCTCCTTCCCTTCGACTGCGGGACCATGGGAATACTCCTGGCGATGCGCTCCCGCTTCTTCCTTGTATCTTCCCGCCATGCGGCTCCAGCGCACGATACGCCGCATACTTTATATATCCACACTATTTCACAGCGCATTTCACTGTGCTGCTGCGATGTCTTCTTGCCGAACGATGCGATTTAGCGACATCGCAAAACCGACTACGTAGGAATACCTTTCTTGATTCGCACTAGAGCACTAGAAACAAAGGCCCTTTTAAACGTTTTAAAAATGATTTCGTATCTTTCAATTTCTAAAGTAACCGCAATCTGCCAAATTCACTTCATGCCGTGAACGCAAATTCACACGCATCGAACGACGATAGCGACGACCAGTCGGCATTGCGAACAAACGGGGACAGAATTTCGAGATAAATTTTCGATATTTTCGATATTTTCGATACACGACACGTTGACGGTAAATATAACTTCTTTACTGAAGGGAGACGCATTTTTCATCGCACGGGCTCTGTCAATCTTTGAATTCGCCTGCCTTCTATCTGCTACTTTTTTTATCAATGTGAATACGTGCGTAAACACATGTTTACATATTTATGCTATTAAAAACGCGAGTCGATTCGACGAGAGTTTTCACAATTTCTACCTGGAACCACCTACAAATGTCACGCAACGTTAATGGCCGTCGCTAGTGCCACGGTGTGTATACAAATATATATACACACACATAGATACACTTGCGCCTTTTACAATGCCAGCATACAGGGTGTTCCCGTAATTACCTAATTATTAGCTTACAACAACGAGAAACTCACCCTTCGCGGAAGTTTTCGCTTAATAATTTTCCACGCGGCCGCTCGTGCGTTATAGCAGAATCCTAACTGGCAACTCTCTCAATTCACAATTTATAACTCCCGATCAAAGCTCGAACTTATTCCTGTCGACGTTTTGTCAGCTTCTGCGAGGAGGAAGGAGGAGGAAGGAGGCGGTGGCTGCCCCACAGTGACAGTTCTCTCTTGGGGGTGGCGGTCGGTCGCGGTGCTGGGGAAGGCGGTGGAACGGCCGAAGGGTCGGTGAACGTAAACAACCCTGCAGAATGGCAGGGGTCGCGGAATGTAGGGCAATGTGCGGCAGGAGCAGTATAGGGTCAAAACGACGCCGAGCGTCCGCACGCGGCGTCGCCTTTGTTGTTCCACCTCGGGTGCTCCCAGATAACAGGCGACTTCCGCTCCCTCGAAATGCATTCGCGGTATTCAGCAGCTCTCACACCAAAGAGATCGGAGTCTCTCGTCTCTCCCTTCACCCAGTATTCGGTGCTCCGTTAACTTGTACAACTATACACGTGGTTACACACCTTATCAGCTTTACTCGCTATCAGCTAAGGGTAACTTATGGAACGTTATCCTTGCGATGCGCGCGAAGACACGTTTACGCTCGGTGAACGTCCTGACTTTTGCCAAATAATTCTAATCACGTGCAAATCCAACCAACGAGAACAGACCCTTGCCACGGAAAGAAGGGCTGCCTTACCGAGTGTCGCAAATTCATCCCTTCTTTTCGAAATGAAAGTCGCCTGATCGATTAGCGAGGATTCGCTGTGCTGGAAACAGAAGTAAAAGGAAAGATATCAAGCATGGAGGATAAAAGTATTCACGTTACAACGTATAAGAATCCCTCAACTCGGAAGAACCCAATTGGAGTCCTTGGGGTTAAAATGGGGTGGCGGATGGAGGATCGCAAGCGCCACTTCTGAACGTACCCTTAGGGTGCTTCCAGCGACGCGTTCCTTTTGCCCTTTTTATCGGCGTTCGCGCTGGCCCAAAGAAACGCATCGAAGGAGAATTTGAAAATTCGGGAAAAAAGGAAATTCGAGACGAATCGAGCGCGTAACGGACTGGCGGCGTCTTTGTCCTCGAAGACGGCGTCGACGATACCGTCGATTTCGTGATCGGTTCGGAAGCAGCGATGTCGTTGATGTTGTTCCTAGTGCGATGCCAGTTCTGCGACGTAGAAGCGGCGAGGCGCGCCGTCGGCGGCCATGTTGGCGCGGGTGCGGTGGGCGTGCCGGGCGTGCCGTTGTGCGGCGCGTTCTCCAACGGGTCTGGAGAACGCGCGTCTCCCCTCCCGAGGTCGGCGACGCCGCGAGTGGGGGTCGACGAACGGCGTCTCGCTCGCGAGAGGGGGCAACGCCACAACTCCCACTGGGGAAGCTACATGGATGGAGGACTATCGAGCTACGCCGCCACCATCTCGTCCTTCTCGCTTTGCCGATACACCCGCGACACCTTCTTCCTCTTCCTTCTATTTCCCTTTTCTTGTGCTTTTCTCCATCCTCGTCCTTCTCTCTCTTCCATTAGCACCGGGCACCATCCTAATGAGAGTTCCTGCCGCGTGATATTCCGGAACTCCCCCTCCCTCGGCGATCGCGCCAAATCTCCTTAACCTCACTCGAGACTAACCGATCGCTTTTACTTTTGTTTCAGGCAAATGGTCGGTCGGATTCTGGTGGAGATCTTCAGGGCTGCCGTGGATTGTGGGATCGAGCTAGTCGTCGACGAGATCATGAAACCTGTTCGTCTTATCATCGACGATCGAGGTACCTTTAATGTCTCTATTATCGTTTGTAGTCTCAAAACTACCCCAACGGCGCATATCTTTATCTTTTCGAGAGAAGTACTTATCGAGTGCTGCAAACGTACTTTGCCCTGAATTCAAAAATGTTGGTTCAGTTCGAAAATGGTAAAAGCGCACGAGTAGCGAGCAGTTCCTGCCGGATGTTGTTACAGTGGCAGACTCGAGGGAAGCGAGTCGTGAGAATAGGACCGGCTTGAAGGAAGCAAAAGGAGAAGGCCGCGACTCCACTCTTTGTGTCGAAGGAAAGAATTCCAAATAAAAAGTAGTTTAATTAGCCCTCTGCCGCAGCGTGACGTTGCGAAGCGCCATTGCGTTCTGGCACCTAAGCACCTAGGCACCTAGTTACGCAGAGGGCGGGTGCTTTAAGTGCTCTAAGACCGACCTAAGGTCAGCGGAGGTTAAATGCTTTCGCTGATGTAAGTGCGGCCGATCAGCTATGTAAACTCGCCCTAATGCCGATATGCAGATCGTAGCGCGCGTGTCTTGCAAAAAGAATGATTCTGCGGCATGTTCGCGATCTCTCGCAATCGGTCGACCAGGTCGTCTGGATCGTTGTGGTCGTTGGCGTGAAAGCATTGAAATGAGCGCGCCTGGGCCAACTTTCACGTCAACCGCGGGGAAGCGCCACGAGCACCCACTGCTTAATCCATGCAAGAGCACCAACACCTCTGCGACATCTTGGCGATCGCGTCATTGAGCATCGTCGACAGTTTTCACACGGAACGACACTTGGAAGCTATTCCAGCATGCACTTCCGGAAGAGGCACGTACGACTCACGCGCGATTTATCCCCTAAAAATCCGAATCGGATATGCTCAAATTCAAATACTCAAACTTTCCTTTCCAGAGTTTCGTTAGAATCTGTTAATTAAGAGTAGCTTGAAAGCAGCATGCAACGCACGATCCTCCTGATTCCCCTTCCTTCCCGACGTGCACCTCGATGCGATCTGCAAACGGACGGACCGATAACTCTTTCGAGTCACTTGGAACTGGCTGGAAACGATGAAATCCAGTGGGTCGTCGTATTTTGTTTGTTCGTGCCAGGACGGGATGCTCTCTCGCGAGGGGGAGTCTTTTAAATATCGCGCGTGAGAGATACGCGGAGCAAACGTAAAAATAGCAGTGGGTGCTCTTGAGAGAAGACAGAGCATTGCTCGGACTCTGGAGGAGGGTGACCCAAGAGGAGCAAAAGGGGAGGTGTCGACAGACTGCCCTACACTTCCGGTAGGGCACGTGCGCTGCCGGAAGCCGCCGATGGTTTCGAGAGCGAACATACACGCTGCTGCCGGTATATATAGCTAGAGGGAGACGGCGACCCCCATGGCGCGTGCCCCTCCCGACTTCTTTTTGGCTCCTTTTCCCCCGAAACGAAGGTTCTCTGTAGCTGGGGAAGAAACAGTCGAGAAAATCATCCTCGTAAAATTTCCTAGTAACCATTCGAAAGGGCACGGTACTGCAGTCGTCGTCGTGGTCGCGAGATAAGCTCTTGCCTTTTACACCTTTTGCGTCTTTTACGCCTTTTACGCCTTTTACGCCTTTTACGCCTTTTACGCCTTTTACGCCTTCTAAGCTTTTTACGGGGCAATGTGAGGCGCCAAGTAATGCCGACTACGTGTCTCTTTAAACCGACTGACTTTAACTATTTTTAGAGACATCTTCGACGCATCTTGCATTTCACACGTGCTATGCAACTTTCTTCGGGGCGCGCCCCCTGCTTTTTCTTCTTTCTCTTTTTCATCCTCCCTTTCCCTTGACACATTTGGGGTACGAGACAAGCGGCCTTTTTCTCTCCCTCGTCTATGTTATATATATCTTTAGTGCGTACCCCCGGGGTTCCGGTGCAGCAGGGCCCCTGCGTTTTTAAGGGAGGGCACGACAGGACAGGAAACGGTAAGCACGTCGACGACATTGTAGGAAGCTTAGCGTTTGCGGCGCAAGCGAGAACGTTACGACGGAAATACGTAATATCTCTGCGGACGTTCAGCTGCATTTCTTTCGAGAGATAAGGATCATTTTGTACCAAACGATCATCTAACTTGGAGAAATCGAAAATCTAACCGCCTCAGTTTCAGAAAATTCGACTCTCAGCAGATTTTTAATTTTATTTATTAACAGCTATTTTATCTCGTAAAATGCGGATGAACCTCGGATGGATTTCTATGAAAACTCGATCGAAATACGGACAGAGGAATCTCTCGTGATTAGTTAGAATCTATTAGCTTCGGTAATGTCTGCGGGATCCACGTGCGTGTTGTTCCGCGTACTAAAGGGGTGTCATCTACGGAAGGGGGGCGATTCACGTGGGTCGTGCGAGGGTAAATCCCCTAGAAGCGCTGGAAGCTTGGACTTCGGTGAACGGCATGCGGCGATAATTTATTTATAAAAATACGGGATGGTTGTCAGATGTGTCGAGGGGGGTTCTCTCAAGAGGACGAGGAGTAGGATAAGGAAGATGATGAGGCTGTGGGGAGCCAGGACGCACCTAGGACTATTTTCGAAGGGGGGCAAGCGAAAGCTTAGGGTGCCTCGAAAAAGGTATAGAGGAAGTGGATTATTTTTGGAGCGATTTTTAAGGGCGTTAGTCCCTACGCTGACTGCCGATGCTGCTCGAGTGCTAGATTGCTGGATTGCTGGATTGCTGGCTCCACCCTTGAGGAGTGTTGAACCAGCACGCGGAGTGACTCCGCAGCGTCCCTCATCGTCCTCATCCTGTTTACTCGCTCGCCTCGCGTTGTACGCCATTGAAATACCTAATCGCGAGAGGAGCGCATGCGCAGACAGAACAGAACGAGAGATGGATAAAGTTACTTGGGTATTTCGTATCAGGCCTTCGATTCGTCTTCCTTGAGAGAGTTCCTTCCACTGCTCTTCCCACGTTTGCTTCTGGTATTCGCGTCCTTTCTGAGAAATGACGGAGCTGGAGAATCCTAATTGGATCGGTGGTTTGGCTCGCGGTGCCAAAAGCGACACCTCTGCGCAACCGATAGAGTCGCAGCAAGACGTACCCCAAGATATTTTTAGCATAGTCTTCCTGCGCAGAAGGCAAAGAGGAAGAGATAAGGCTCAGTGATTGATGGCCGGAGGCTGCTTTGCAGGGTGCTGCTAGTGGGTACTGGTGGTGGTGGTGGTGGTAACGGTGCTGTGCTGCTATGGGTTGTGCTGCTGGTGGTTCACCCTCCGGGGAAGTGAGAGGAGCACGTGTGCCACCCCCCCTGCCTCTTTCCTTCCCTCTTCCATTCCGCCAGAGTCATTCGGCACTCCGAACTCCGAACGCGGGAGAGGTTCGTCACTGTGTCGACTTTGGGACCTATAAGGCGAAGGGGCCCGAAAGAGGGACTTTTCAAAAGTTTCGGGGTTTGCGACCCTCGGGCCAGCCCCTTCGCTTCCGCCGGAGTGGGGATGAATCTACTCCCGTGAAGAAAATGTGCCCCAGGAAGGTGCACGCTGCACTCGTACTTGCTAAACCTTCCCTCAGTCTCGCCCACGCGTCCATTGCGAACGCACTCACGCGTTCGAGTGTCGAGTGTCGAGTGTCGAGTGTGCGTTGTCCAGTTTGCAATGTCCAGTGCCATTTTCTTTTACGCGTTTCTACACTTTTCTCACAATTTGCATGCGGTGTAGTGTATCCTGTGATATTGAACTTCTCAAGGCAGTATCTATTTGGTCCTCCGACCGAATGAAGAAGTTCGACAGCAGAAAGATGACGGAGATTGAAATGTAATTCTAATGAAAGATTTCGTACATTGCTGATGATTTAAAATGCGCGCTATTTACGCAGCACGATGAAAATTGCAATTGTGGCGGAGATCCGTTCGATCGACGTCTTTGAGACACGTGCGGACGCAGTGGCTAAGGCGCAGGCGCGAAATGCTCCCGCCATCCGTCATCGTTTCGACGTCCTCATTGTTTTGCACTTGGAAACCATCAGTATAGACGCGCATACCGTTTGACTCGTTGGCGCTCGACACAAATTGAGATAGAATCTTACGGACTCGGGATTTTAGGAATTTCTTCTTTCTCCCTTCTTCCGTGGAAACGTCAGGAGCGCCATTGTTTGTCGGTTCTCGAGGAAGATTGATTTGCAGATCAGCCGCCTGTAAAAAAAACTCGCCGACACCTGTTGCATTCCTATCGGATGTTCGTATAGCTTGGCCTGGAAAAGTCAAAGTTTCCTGTGCGCCTGAGAAAAAGATTATCGGTCAACAGAGGAAGCGCTGGGCACCACTATGGCGAATCGATATGAATGATCAGCATTTCCGATTTCTTACTGATTACGGCGGTTCATTCATCTCGGATGTTTCGATACTTCAATATTTTATTAAAAGCCAAAAAATAATTCCAAGCTGCAGTTTGCCTCGTAGTGTCTCGAGAGAGGTGTGAGTGTATGGTCGGATTGGGAAAAGCGTCTTTTGCGGCGCCTTTTCATTCAGGTATTCGACCGCGGCGACGCGCGACCCCCGACCGCGCCAAGAACTTTCGGACCATCAAAGAATGGCTTCTCTCCAAGTTTTTGTTCGCTTTATGGTAGCTTGGAACCCTCAGGTTTCTCCGTTTTCTCATCACTTCAGGCTGGAGCTACCGTTTTCCCATGAACACGATCTTTCCATGAAAACGCTTGTTTCTCTCTTTCCCTCTCTCGGAGACTCGTCGCCTCGCATCATTTGAAAATGGTCAAAGTTCACCGCGCGTCAAACAGCTCAAACGATAACGACGACTTCCGCTCGTATTCTCTTCCTTGGGCTTCCCAGCCTCCTCGACTCCTGCCGCCCTGTACCACAATCACCACCACTACTTAGCCGTTTATCTCTTCCGCTCTTAAATCCTCCAGTCCCCAAAGTTCGAGGAAGGAAGCGTTACGACGTAACTCGGGTCTCTCGAGTCTCCATCCAAGAATGGGTCGATGTGCTCTCACTAATGGGCCTTATTTTCTCGCTTTTTTTCAGAGGCCCCCATCCGCTCGGACTTGGTCGAGCAACTGCCTCATGTCGCTATGATATGCCAGGAAGCACCGAACCTCTTTGGCGACGTGCTCACCAGACATCTTCTGGGCATCGTCGTGAAATACCTCAGCGACCCCGACAACCAGGTAAAACTCACTAGGGATCCTGAGGAACCCGCTTAAGCTCCCGTTCTGGGACTCGGCTGGGTATCCAGCAGGTTCCTTCGACTCTAGCAAAGCGACCACCTTTGAGTTCATCAGGATGTTTCCTGTTGAAGGTACGACAAACGGCCCAAGCGTCTCTTCTGGTGCTGATGGAACGCGGACTTCTTGATAAGGATTACATCGAGTACGTGGTCTGTCCCGTAGTCCTGAATCTTACACTCACGCCAGAGGATTTTCTTACATCAAACATCGCTGTAAGTACACTCTTGGACCTCTTGGACCTCTTGGACCTCTTGGACCTCTTGGACCTCTTGGACGTCTGATTATCTTGCGTCTCTTATCTATTCATTTACTTATTCTCTTTTACAATACTTTATCTGCCTGGTGAAAAGCGATTTGACATTCCTAATCGAAAGAATAGAGAGGGAGCCAGAGAAGTGGAAGGAGGATAGAATGATAGGAGCGAGATGGAATGCACGTATGTGTGTGTGTATGCGTGCGAGAAGGGAAGAGAGAGACAGAGAGAGTGTGCGTGTGTGTGTGTGTGCGTGTGTGAGATGCTGGGGTGAATTCTGCGTGAAAGACATGGGTAGTGAGATGTCCTCGCGCACCTGCGTCTCACTACCTTGTCTTTCATGCGGCGTTCGCTGAAGTCAACATTTTTTTTCCTTCTGTCGTTCCCCGAGCAATGGCCTCTGCTACGCAAAGGCCAATACTGCGGAAAGAGAAACGTGCTCTGTCCACGTCTTATGCCAGATTCAGTGATACAAAGGAAGAAAGAGAGTGAAAGATTTCTTTCTGTATGTCCATCATATTCAAGGACAGGGACTCGTGATCAGAAGAGGCAGAATCGAACTTAGTGATAAGAATTTACATGGGCGGGGGGGGGGGGGGGAGACACGAACAGGAATAGAAACGATAAGAGTGATAGGAATCGGAATAGGAATAGGAGTAGGAGTAGGCGTAGGAATAAGAATAAAAATAATAGAAAGACGCAAAGTCATAGAATAAATGAGGAAAGATAAAAATCCTCTCAGAATGGGGCGCTGGGGCATGCTTTTACCATCAAAGTTGGTTTGTCATAGAGATCGACTATCACAGCCAGCTTTGATGAGCAAAATTGTGTCCAAATGTCATCGAGCTATCTCGTCAGCGAGAGGATCCGCCAAAAACTTTTGTGGTCCGATACATCAAATTGGTTGTGGAATGTTTTGAGTCATATCACAGCCACTTTGATGAGCTTGGCCCACAAAATCGATCTGCAATGTTGCCTCGAACGTGTCGGCGATCCTCGAGGAGCCACACGAGGATCTTTTGCACGTCCTTCGGAGACGTGTCACGCATTGCGCACCAATGGCATGTACATGGCGCATGACGTATCCTCACGAGAGTCGCCGACAATACGAAACCCCAAAGCGCTCCTCTTGGTATCCTGCGCACTGCGCCCTGCGCCGAGAACAGCCGCCTCCAGGACGACGTCGCGATTCAACCGGAAGCATCACGTCAATTGGTCACTCTCGCCGGCGGAGACCTTCTGATTAAATGCTTAGACAAGTTCATACCTAGTATGTCTAATTGAAAATCGAAGCTTTTTCCAGATCAAGTAGATGACAGCTGCCACTTCCGTCGCAGGCGAGAAACGCGATCCAATCGTCAAATTGGTTGTGGCGTGTTGTAATGAATTCATATCACAGCCATTTTTGACGAGTTGGATCGCCGTTTCCATCATCATCCGATTTATCAAATCCTTACCGATCCTCACCAATTCTAATCAATCCTAACACGCGATTCTTTCTGTTCCCTTGTCCGTTCCTCTCTCCGTTCATCCACCTTTTGGACAGAAGGACAAAGCTTCCGATCTATAAGAGAAAGAGTAGGTGTGCGCGTTGCTCACAAAGTGGCTGTTGTATGCAGATTTTCGAGTTCATATCACAGCCAGCTTTGATGAGCGATGTGACACCTCAGCATCAACGTTTTTCAATTGTTTCCGGCGTGCCGACTGCTCATACTTTCATACGGCGACCATCACTCAGGCCTTTTTCAAGCAAAACTGTAACGATCTTTCCATTGGGCCCGATACGGTAAGGAGCTCTTCCTGCGTCAGCTTCTTCTTCGGCCAATGACAGAGCCAGTTTAGTTTAGTTCAGTTCAGTTCAGTTCAGTTTGATTAAATTCAGTTCAGTTCAGTTCAGTTCAGTTCAGTTGGACTCGGGTCGCAACGCTGCTGTTGCCACCTTATCCATCCCTGTACATCCTGCCTTTTGTAACTCAGAGTCCAGACTAAGGATCGTAGAGGAAGGCGGTGCTCTAGGCATACGCGGAACGATAGCCACTACCGTTTTCCTAAGAAGCAGTCGTGAACTTATTCGTTATCGGCTATTTTTCCCGATAAGGCTGCGTGTAGCTCAGCCAGTTGGTCAGCCAATCGACTCGCGTCCTCCTTCAACGTCTACGTTTTCCGGTCGGCTTTTTATTTCAGGGTTCAATCATCAGAACCTATTTTAACCGACTTCCTCTCCTTCCTCTCCTTCCCTCCAGTTGAAATAACAGTTTGTCTTCCAGGAGGAAACAAGATCGATTGTTCCACCCGTCAGAGTGGTTGTGATGTGGTGCCTTCGATGCATATCACAGCCAGCTTTGATGAGCGGAACGGTGCGGTACCGATTCTCATAAAGCAGATCCTAGTTCCAACTGTTATCCTCTTCCTTTTCTTCCTCCTTTCTGTTGTCTCTCGTGTCTCGACCCTTTTCATTTTCCAGTCATTCTACTTTCTCAGTTTCTGAATCGATTAGTTTGCCTTGCACGTTTCGCGCGCTCTGCTCTGCGAATCCAACTCCATCCCAAGAGTGGCGATACTGAGAATGAGTGCGACGAGTTGAGAGAGGACAGTGGGAAAGAAGTGGGGAGCGAAGTGCTTCAACAGGGAAACGGAATGGAATAGATGTACATAAAGTGTGAGTGAGCGCGCGCGAGAGTGAGAGAGAGAGAGAGAGAAAGAAAGAAAGAAAGAAAACGTCTAAATGGAGAATAGAGGGTGGGCCAGTTTGGGATGTTATTAGAGAGAGCGCGAGGCAACCCCGCTGTCAATTCGACACGATCAACTTGAAGTTGCGTAAAGTTCAAAGTTCGCTCGAAGATGAAACTGGAGAAAAGGTTGAAGAGAGTGTTGACGTTAACCTTCAGTGTACATTTCATGTCGGTCTGCAGCTCATGAGCAAGATGGTGCCGCTCGTCGGAAGGGAGATCACCGAGAAACTCTTTCTAGACAGATTCGTGACCCTCTGCTCGGACAACGCCTTCTTCGTGAGGAAAGTCTGCGCCTCGAATATCGGCGAATTCTGCGCCGTCGTCTCCGAGGAGGTCGTCGAGAACGTGCTCGTAAGTATTGGCGAGATATAATTAATTGATAATTGGTCTTTCCTCTCTAGCGGGAATTGAGTCGAACTATTTCTTTTAGCTTCCGAGGTTCGTCGCTCTCTGCAGGGACGACGTCTGGGGCGTGAGAAAGGCGTGCGCGGACGTTATTATGTCCGTCTCTTTTTATGTCTCTCTCCACCATCGACAGTTCACCCTCGCTCCGGTATTCGCCACCCTCCTCAACGACGAATCCAGATGGGTTCGAACATCCGCCTTTCAAATCCTCGGCCCGTTCATCTCGACCTTCGCTCAACAGTTCACTGGTCTCACGTACAATCAGTACGGGGAACTGATATTCACCAATCAACAGGGTACCGAGCTCAGGTATAATGTGTATGTATGCATGATTTCTTTTTGTTAACATTTTTCATGTCTAAACGCCAGTCGCTTTATTCGCACGAGCAGACAGCCATTGTCGAGAAAGATCAAATTGAGCGGGTTGATGTAGTTTCGTGAGAGGATTAACATTTTTCATTGCTCGGGGAGGATGAGCCGCGGGCGGGGGCCTGATGGACATTCAATTGTTCTTGGAAACGTAGATGCAAACTCAAATGCAATCGTAGTAACGCTACAGATAACACACGCGCTGTGCCAGAGTAACGGTAGGTCGATGCTTAGTTTGAATTTCGTTGAAGTAGATAAAGCAGCGAGAGTACGTTATCGCTTCGCTTCGTGAGGTCTATCCCTAACGGAGTTTGCATGAAAACATGAAAGTCTTTGAGAGAGCGTCGCAACGCGCGATCAGAAGGAACTGCGATTCATAGAAACGCCGACAAGTAGGGCGCCGCTTGCGAGAGAAAAGCGGAAAACATGTTGAACGTTAAACACACGTCTTTGGTCTGATTCTCTTTTTCCAGAATATCGTATTCAGGCTCATCCGAAGTGTCCTTTAACAAATCCGTGATATACACCGAGATGCTGAATCAACCTTACAACGAGGACGAGGACGAGTCTCAGGATAACGTCCGGCAAACTGTGATAATACAAAGCAAGTCGAATCCTGCCAATGAGTCAGCTGCCAGCGATGTAAATAAGGAGAATCAGCCAGTGCAGGACACTAGCAACGCCGCCAATAAAAAATCCAATGGGAACGATTTTAAACAGGAGAAATCGAACGATGCCGAAAGCCTCGATGATGTCGACAAGTTCAATCCATTCCTCTATTATTATATTTCGCCCGATCTGCCACTTGATCAGAAGCTCGTTGGTACTGAAACGTCTACTAGCCAACCTCGGGATAATGTCGAAGCTACTCCGGAAAACGTAGCCTCCAACGCGGATAATAAGCTTGATTCGAGCGAGTCTATTCCTGAGGGGACTAATAAGAATACGGAGATTCTCTTAAATTATGAGAATGAGAATGAGAACGAACATGAAAACGCGAAGGAAGACGAAAACGAAAACGAGAACGAGAATGAGAATGATACCGGAAATAGTTCCGTAAGTGTACAGAATACCTCAGAACTTTTGAACGACACGGTAAATGTCAGCAACGCCTCTATGGAGAAGAACACTGCGTGGCTGAACGAAAAGGGTGAGAAGATCGCTTCAGGGAATTTCACTTATCAGAGCATCGTACCTCAAGTGCTGATCGACTACTTCGTTTCGATGAGCGAACCCAATCGCATGATCGAGGTTGGCGCGGAGATTCCGCATCACTGTGCCTTCAGCTTCCCGGCAGTGGCCCTGACCCTCGGCAAGAAGAACTGGCCGCTGCTGAAGAATGCCTACCAAGGCCTAGCTAGTGCGATGCAATGGAAAGTCAGACGCACCTTGGCCTCCAGCATTCATGAGATCGCTATGATTCTCGGGGAGGATCTTGCATCGAGAGATCTCGTGCCGATTTACGATGGCTTCATAAAGGATCTCGACGAGGTCAGAATAGGCGCCCTCAAGCATCTGGCGACTTTCCTAAAGGTCCTCGGTCCGATCGAACGGTACGAGTACTTGCCAAGGCTGAACGATTTTCTCGTTACGGATAACGAGTGGAACTGGAGATTCCGAGAGGAGCTTGCTACTCAGCTGCTGGAGGCTGTGACTCTTTACAGTCCTCTTCACGTATCAAGACACATCGCCCCGCTTTCCCTTCATCTTCTGGTCGATAAGATTGCGGCTGTGAGACACGTGGCTCTTGCTTTGGTAAGAATTCACACTTTTTCTTTCTTGTTCCTCCCAGAATTTCAAAGTTGCCAGTAATTCCTTCTTTCTTTAGGTTACTCAAATCATCTCTCATCTTGCTGCCGAGGAAGCTTTGGTGACTGCTCTGATTCGGGAACTAGGGGACATGTTAGCCGCGCATTCCGATAAATGGACGCGCAGGCAAACTTATGCTCTTCTATGTTCCCACCTAATTAGCAGCGGAGCGATTACCGGCGAGAGATTCGCCAGGGAGATGTTACCCTTCCTGCTGAATCTCTCCTGGGACAGGGTACCGAACGTTAGATTGGCCGTGGCGAGGACTTTGGCCAGGAACGTAGCCACTATGAGCCGTAAGTTAGGATACTTTTCCTTTTCTTTAAAAATGTCAAAAAGTACGGCACTACGATTGATAGACTTTTGGGAATTTTCAGCTGAATGGTTGGGCGCCGAGCAAGCCGAGGAAGTAGAGAAGAAGCTGAAGGAAATGCAAAAGGACCTCGACCGCGACGTCAGGGAGTTGGCCAGCTTGGCAAGAGGTCAATAGCACTCGGATAAGGGGACAATCCCCTACCTAGGTTGGGCCCGACATTTGCCAGGACTCCTCGCGTAACACCCGATGCAACTAGTGGCAACTTGCTTTGGTCTCTGCGAGTTCGACTGCTGACTCGCTAAAAAAAAAGGATAGCGAATTTGCCGAACGGCTGTACGATTGAGACTATTCGATCGATACAACGTTACCCTCCCTCCCATCCCTCACGGCTCGCATCGCGGAATTTAACCCTTCGTCCTTCCTCCCTTCCTCCCAGCCCTCGTTCTTCTTCCCTTGAAATCTCTTCCGACTGTCGGAGTTGTTCGTCGTATTTCATAGCTCCGAAGATGCTTACGTTTCAAATGAATTTTACGCAGTGACTGAACACTTTTTATTTGTATTTCCATTGGGCGTCTTAATTGGCAAAGTCGAGGATAACACCAAGAACCTAACCTAACCTAACCGATGGAGTACTATTCGTGCTTTACAAATAAAATGTCGGAGCACAGTGCTCCTTCGCAGGTTGGGAGTTGCGCTAGTTCTTCCACTAGTCCGGTACGCTTATGGGATATATTTTAAAAGAGAAGAGCCAAAAAATGTTGTAGCTAGTTGCAATGATGGGCGAATGACGGGCGAATGACGGGCGAGGATGGCGATGTGGGCGTAAGCGACTCCGGAAGGAAGGAATTGGGTCCCCCGTTGCACGCTGATTAAATATCACAAGGACGAAATATGGATAAGCTCAAGTTTTACACATATATATGTATACATATGGCATATACTAGGTATATATACGTATGTATATATGCATATGTACATATATATGTATATATACACTACTTACGATGTAGCATATAGTGAATGCAATTTGTGTTACCGGTAGTTTGGAATGATTTTTGTGAGATAGCTTAAGCATCCGATAAAAATATTTTGGAATTTTCGAGCGGCCGCCACCGCGACAAGATCAAAAGACAAAAGCAGGTTGTACGACGGTGCTAATGTCTACGTGTGCGCGCGTGCGTCCTTCTTACGCCGCTCAATAAATCAAGTCAATCCGGACTTCTTTCTGGACACGTAGACTCCGAGGATATTACGAGACGATCCTCACCGTTTCCTCCTAAAGAGACTAAAGAGGCGTTCATAGGCCGAGATCATTTTTATTTAGAATTTAGATAGAAAGGCGAAGCGCGCCAAACGCCACACGTTCCAAAGGCCCTTCAACACTTTTTTCCAGATAGCATCGCGAGAGAAAAAGACTTTCCTCGTATGCCATCTAACGATATAGATATACACGTGCATGCCATGCATACGTACGTACGTGCAAGGGCTGGATTTAATGTCGTACGCCTAAAATTCATAATTTTTAAATATATCTTGTACCAACCGTTGGTTTTACTACTATTACTACTATTACTACTATTACTATTATTACTACTACTGCGCCAATTTTTGTAATAACATTAAGTAAGTAACGATAAGGACGTCGTGCGGAAGGAAAGTGTTGGGCACTGCTGTATAAATAATGTACAATACAAAACTAGGAGACGAACACGCGAAATCCCGAAGACGTAACACACACACGCACGTACACACACACAAAAAAGACACTCGTAACACACTATCCTACAGAGACACAGATATTGGCAGTCGGCAAGAAAATTAAAGGGAAAAGAAAATTCAGCAACGGGAAAAGAACGATGCGCTGCTGCATTTGGACATTTGGACATCAACCGGCAGAACCGTTTATAGTATCGTATGCCACCCATTATCAATTATACATACTAATATCTACTAGCTACTTACTGCGTTACTACTATCCTCGATAAACGAAAAACAATGATTCATACGATGATACTTGCTAATGCTCATTCAGTCGAGATATCCAATTGATTAAGATATTTTCTTTTTCCTTCTTCTTCCGTTCCCATTTCATTTCCTACCACTTATTCCGCGCACATACCTTTGTTGTGAATATTGCGAATGGTATCCTTTAAACTATTCTGTATTATATATATTATGTATTTGGTAATGAACCGAGAAACGAAATAAACGTCAAGCAATTTGTTACACGACCTCGACGAGCGTCTAATAAATGGCGGCGGCCATTGCGACGCGACTGCCTTGTGATTCTCGCGTGCCTGTCGCCTCACTTTCTTTCCTGCATTCCCGATCTCATTCTTCCATTATAGCTCGATTCGCGATCTCCGTCCCAGAAGAATTAGAAAAATCTTTATTAGTAGAAGCATATGAGGCATTGCGTTATTATTATACTCACCGTAATACCGAGATATTCATTGCCAGCGCATTGGCGCCCTTCTGCTTCCCTCGATATTCGTGATTATTTTTTTTTTATTCTCACGAAACGATTTCGAGTCGCATTCGCAATTTTCTTTCCCAGATTATGTCGAGTCTCCGAAGTCTGCGAATTCGGCGCGTGATTTCGCAAAATTTCGCGATGGCGCTGGCGTTTCGACCGACGCGTGATAAGCGCAAGACTCTTAATTACGCTTAACAAAACATGTATTCCGCAGTACCTCCACTTTGTACCGAATTAAAGTCATAATAAACAGAGAAGAATTACGAGCGAAACTTTACGTGCGAATTATTTTCTAATCTTTCCCTTCCTGCTCTTTTACTTTCCAGCGTGTATTAGCACAGTGAGATTTTCATAAAATCATAAAATGTGTATATTTTTCATAATCTTAATACACGTTTGGCAATAGGATGACTTAATTAATAAAGCATGCTGCGGTATTCTTAAAGGTAAAGATTCTAGCGAATGACGCTCTTATCTTCCGCATTGTCTTTCTTCTGCGAAAGCAGAGGACTTGGAAATGGCCGATTGGAACTGATTTGAATTCTCGCAGGATCCTTCACGAGGTCATTTTAAAATATGCCAAGAAACTTGCCCGGTGCGCAGGCTGGCAATTGGCAGGCCTTCTCCTCCATTTCGGTTTCAGCTGTGGTGCAGTCGTGAATGCAGTGTCGCCACCTGATTTGCCTACCTTTGCCACACGTGACACTGCAGCTGCTCCAGTCGGTCCATCTGTCCCATTTTCTGTGAGATTTTCTCTTTCTTCGAGCTCTTCTCAAGCCGCGACGGCGAGCAGCCATCGCCATTATTTTCGTCGATCCTTTCAAGGACGTTCGATCCTTGTCGATTCTCCCAACGGAATTGGGAAGTTCTTCGTGTTTCTGCGTCTCTTGAAATTCAACTTTCCCATTAGTCCTCGTTTCACTGCTGTTACTTGCGTCGAGCATCGACGTCGAATGCTCCAGGAGTCTAGGTTCCTCCTCAAGGTTCGATCCACTTATCTTCTCGGATTTTACCTTCTTCCTACTTCCTTTACTTTCGCCGTCATTACTTACGTAATTCTGTAACTCACCCACCTTGGCCACCAACTTCTCAACTAGCTCCTTAATTTCTTCGACCGACTTGGCAGCTCTTCCGACGCGCGATCTCCTTCTTCGTTTGGCAAAGAGCGTGTTCTGTCTCGATAGAACATCAGGTTCGCGAATATCCTCGTAATATTGCAATTCTTGGATGTCATTCGCGCGACGCTTCGGCGTGTCGCCGGCGTCGTCTTCGTGCCTCTTAACGCGACGCCCTTCATCTTCTGACTGATCGAAATTTGATTCGGAACTTTGATGCTGAGGGTACAAAGAACCCTTGTCCCTCTCTTCCTTGAGGGATTCTTTTTGCCCTCGATCATCATGAGACGAGACAATCGATTGATCCACCTTGAAGATTATCACTTTCTTATCGTCAATGTTATCAGCTCGCCTCTTACGTAAATTCTTTTTGAAATTGTCCTTCGCGGCGTCCATTTCGAAACCAGAGTTGCTAGAATTTCTTTTTCCAATTTTAGATTCAACCTGCAGATAATCATTGATCACACCCAAGAGGGAATTTGGAATGATACTTTTGTCTTGTATCAACCGATTTGGAACACCCTGTAAAAATCTTTTTTCCTTTGAATGCACTTTCGAGTGCTTCCAACATTTTTCCTTTCTCTTTGTTTGATTTTTAGCGTTGTGCTTGTTTTTCATTGCTTTCTTATTGTATCTTGATACAAGATTAACAGGTGGTGTTCGTCGCTTTTTTCCACTTTTACCAATCGCCCAATTTCCTTGAAGCTGCAATGGGGAAGCACGAGCCAGCGAATTTCTCCCCAACGTATTGTAATCGACTTTCGAGAGCATCGATTCGATTACCTTATCATCTTCCGGATAAGAGTCTTCTAGAACTTCGTGATAACTCGAACGATTCCCTAAGAAATTATCACTCGTGAGCATCTGCCTTTTCTTCCGGATAAATTCTACCCTCCGTATTGGACTTTTCAAATCATTCACGAAATTCGGATATACGTCATTCAGTGCATTTCGTAATTTATTGACTTTTTGAGCATTTTTCGAATTCGAATTGCCTTGCTCACTTTTTATTATTTCGCTAACCGAAAGAACAGATAATCTTGGTGCCAAGGCGGGAAGACTATATTCAGGCTGCATGGAAGAATTAATGGGGTTCGGCGCAATCGAGTGCACGTAATTGTCTATCGATTTTCGATCCTCATTAGGAAGATCATTATAAGGCGATTGTGAACTAGTTGGAAACGAATAGGCCAAGTCATGCAGATGACTCGAATTGAAATGCAAATCTTCCTGGAGAGGATAACTCGCTTTCGATAAGAGTTTATCTCGTTTCACCCGAAGATGAGTAAATTCTGGTGAATTCTGTTCTACGATGCTATCAGCATCTTGCAGGATTTCCGGACCAATAAAGTTCAGCAGAGTCCTCTCTTCGCTACTGATGTTTCCTCTGTTATCCAAGGCGTGACGATCCTGTGAGATTGATCTCTCCGTAGGACTACCTGCCAGAAGTTCGATCGCCGCTGAGGAATCTCGTTGCCCAGCCTGAACGATGCCGAAGAGTTCGTTCAGTTCTCTTCCGTAAGTAGAAATACTGGAGGAAGTGGAAACAGTACTATGTATACTTTGTGCCAGTGTCACTTCCGGCCAAGATGAGGTGGAAGGAGGGACGGTGGTTGAATTATCGCGTGGCAATGAACTCCCTCTTTGAAGACTCTTTATAAATTCCGTGACGTTCTCACTGAACGGACTCTTAGACGAGTTCATTACAATTATCGGCAACGTAAAAGTTTTCTTTGTCTGGTTCAAGTTTCGAGTGACTTTCGTCGAATTCGATTTACCAATTACCGAAGTGACATTGTTCAGACTCATAAAGGTCGTCGGCCTGGAAGAACTTCCTTCCAGAGAGAAGGATCGTTTGTTCCTGCGATTCTGTCTTTCAGCAGCAGAAGATCTTTCAGCGTGGGTGACATTGACAGTCGTAACCTCCATTTCGAGTTGCGCCGACAACGACGTAGTAGATCCTGTTTCTAGATCCTGTCGCCGAGATCGACGACGAGGATGATGATCACCCTGGATGCTAGGACGCTTCCTCACCTCAAGACAGTCGGCGCAGCCAACACAGAGTATCAGAAGGATGGTCCAGGCGCAGATGCGAAAGGACACTCTCACCATAACACAGAATCAAGAGGCTCTTGCGGATGATCCAGGACCCGACGTGGAAATCTCATGGATCGCAGGAGAAATATGGATCGGTGGAGGTTGCAAAGATCACGCATGGAGAAACGTCATTTCATCAGACGTCACAACTACTACGCTCAGTCGCTCATCTTTACTGTCGTTACAATTCAGTTATTCATTTTTTACCCTTATCTTTCTTCCGTCCTTTTTTTTTTTCTTTGGCATCGAATGCTCGACGTGCATACGAGGTGATTGGATGGATGGGACAGATGCAGGTTCTCTGACTAAAGACGATTCACAGGATAAATCCTTGCGATCGTCAAGGAATACTAAAAATAAAAAGAGAAACGAAGAAAGAAACGCTAGCGACTTTCGTTCAGCCGGCAATTTTAGTTGAGTTTTTGTTTTTTCTTTCGAATATTCGACTCATCGCTTTTCGTATATCAAGCAAAGTGATTTATTGATTTGTCAGGTTTTTTTAATGTTGCATGTTTCAAATAAATATCGTTGTTGATTTTTTCTTAGAAAAGATAAAAGAAAGTGATGAATTAGGAAGGAGGATGAGACACGCATCGTGCGGGAGAGGGGTTGAGGGTGGGAAGGAGGGGGGGGGGGGGGGGCATTTTTAGATCGCAGATTCGGCCTCCTCGTGTACGGTTTCGCTCGGTTCGGCGGTTTCGCTTTTTGATCTGAAAGAAATCAGTTGATGAAGTACTCGGATTTCAAGGGATCATGATAATTAAGTGGATGAGATGTGCTTCAAGGGATAATAGCATTTCTAATAAGCGATGCCATTCGAACGTGCCCTCAAGCGAATGGACTCCTCCATTTCTGTTCCTAACGATATTCCGTCAGCGATCACGATCATTATTTTTTTTTTTACGAAAACATATTTTTATTACATAACTGAAGAAACATCGTGACGGCATTCAGAATCGAATACTTTAGTTGGTAATTTCTATGTGGTAATAGTGTCAATATCAATAAATACCAATGAATGGGCACTAAGGTAGGTGGTTGGTAGCTGGTAGCTGGTAGCTGGGCATTTTGAGGTGGACGGTAGGTAAGTGGTAGAGAAATACGTTAAGCGAAATGTATGCGTGTGATACAAAGTGAATTCTTTCCTCTTTTCTTTCATGTTCTCGGTATACAGTGAATACTATATGTTCGACAGTTAGTCCTATAGTGATATTCCATAAATACACTTACTAGTCGAGTTGCGAGATAGGCTCCTGGGAGAATACTTCGTACTTTTACCTATTATTTGTCTCTGGGACACTAAATACTTCTCTACACTTCTTTTTTTTTTCTTTCGCTTATCGTATGGATCTTATTGTAACATTGTAAAACATAAACCGGCTGCCAAGCGTCGTCAGGAACGTCACGGGGAAAAATCAAATCGGCTCCTTCCGGTTTAACTGGGAGAAACGCGGCGCTGTACGGGCGCTACTTCCTATCGACCTTCCCACCCCCTACCCCATTCCGCCTTCCACCACTGACCACCCAACCTCTCTACTTCCCTCCCAAGAAAGACCATTAGCGTTGCGAAGAAAGAATCGAGAAAAGGAGAAAATATCGAGAGGCAACGCGTACTCCGTACCGCACCGAAATCGCCGGCGATGCGCGACGACCCTCGCACTCGGCAACACGGAAATCGTACAGCATATTTATTTAGTAATTATTCATTTAATATTGTCGGTCATTAAATCGGTTTATATCATCTTGTGGCGGATCGGGTTTAATGGGGCTGAAGCTAAAAGTTAGCTTAATGTCATAGGGACTTATTTTCGAAATATTCAAGGGTGTCCAAGCGCTTCTGATGATACGCTATTCTACGTTTTATGGTTCGTTTCGTTTTTGTTTCTTTCTTTTTTTCTTTCTTTTTTTTTGTACGAGTAGGCACTTTGCTATGTTTCTGTGTTTTCGGTATGTACACGACGTAGAATTAGAAGAAATTGCATAGATCCGAATGATCGTTTTCATTTAACCGTTTCTTGGATTCTAATTTTCGCGCCCTCTTTCATTTATTATAACACTTACGAACGTTCATTCTCTCTGTGTCTACTTCTCTCACATTCGCTCCCACATTCTTTCCTCATTCTCACATTCCCTTTCTCTCCCCCCCCATCCCCTCCTACTTCGCGGATTTGGAACTTCAATTAGCACCGTGTCGTCGTGAATTAGCGAATTCCAAGAAGCGTCTCTCTCTCGTCCGCATTTCGTAGGATCAACGACACTCTCCTTGACGAGTGGCAGTCCTACGGTATACTATGATAGCGTAAAAGACAGCTTAAGGATACGCATTTATCGAAAATTTTGGTTCTTTCGAATTTCTTTGAAATCGTTAACCATACTCAGTCTTTCGAACGCTCAGCCTAAATGGCTGTCGGACGGTGAACAAACACGGAGCATTAAAGAGTATCGCGTTTCCTCGATACATAATTGTCGAATCTATTAAAGAATATCGCTCGTCGGATGTGTCACCGTCTCAAGGAGATTACGCGCGTCTCGAAACTCCGTGTGGATCGTCTTGAGAATACCAAAGAATTTGTGTCTTCCCATAATAGGAGGCCTACTGGCCTTCGAGCTAATTAAAAGATAGTGCGTACCAAAGGTTTCTAAGCAGAAAGATAAATCACCGAATTCAGGAAAATTCACACGTTAAGTCTAACCATTCCTCTTTCGCTCGCCTTCCATTATGCTTAACTTCCCTTAGTTTCCCTCCCTCGACTGGCCTTCGACAGAAATGGTTTTTCCAACCATCATCCGATGCTAATTAATACGAAATAACGAGGAAAACTGCACCAGACAAACGCCACCTCGAATCGACTGAGCAGTCTTTCACGGTTCATCGTACTTCGCGATTACGAGATCGACAGTGGAATATAAATCCGGCACTAGGAATGTTTCGTAAACATTCAATCGTTCAACAACTTATATCATTGTAAGTAAAACTTTGAGTAATAATCGCCGTGGCCTTGTCGGCAAATGCAGACGCGGCCGTCGATGGAGTTTATTCTCGAGACTCCATTGACGCCGTCTTAAACACGCGGCTCAACAAATAAACGGAGCGAGCAACAAACTATCTGATCGATGCGTAATACGTTCATCTTTTTTCCTTTTTCTTTCGCTTTCTCTTTATCTAGATCCCAGGAGCACGCGGTGCGCGTTTAGGGACGCCGTAAGAGCCCTTGATCACCGATATTTTCTGCAGAATAACTTTTTTTAATTTCGAGTTTCTGCTTTTTATTC
Organism: Pachycephus smyrnensis; assembly: GCA_030142225.1. Taxonomy (NCBI): domain Eukaryota; kingdom Metazoa; phylum Arthropoda; class Insecta; order Hymenoptera; family Cephidae; genus Pachycephus; species Pachycephus smyrnensis. The sequence goes on along the minus strand of JARQST010000251.1, from coordinate 133,040 downwards.
ACTAACGCGTGAAAGATGTGGCTGTGTCTTATTTTTTAATATTTTTAATATTTCCCGACGCTCGGAGGAACTTGATTAGTCAATTCCGAATGGTGAATGAGCTCTCGTCATTGAACGAACGACCGTCGCGGGTATCATGACGCTCGAGAACAAGACTACGCGTGACATTATCGCAAAAACTGTATTTACCGTTTTATTGCAGGATTGATTGTCAAACGTCATCCAATGATTTCGGCAAGATAGTGCGGAATCGCAAGGACCAGGGTGTTCGGCAGAAAAATTTCTTTTTTCTCGAACGAAGAAGCGTCTCTACCTTCTCGATAATTCGTTTAGGAAAATGTTTTTTTTTAAGTTTTTCTTAATTTGTTGCATCGAACCGTACCTAAATTATCCTTTTTGAGGAACGAGAAATTTTGTAAAAGATCAGTCCTTATGCAGTAATTAGTAGTCGAAAACGTTCACGTAGGTACTATGAGGTCAATGACGCGTCTAAGTCTAATCCGAATATACTCACTAGTCATTAATAAGATAATTTTACCGTCTAAGTCAATGCTTTTGGTACCCTGAATATTATTAGTCGTCGTTCGAATTTATTTAACGCTTTGTCCGCATGTGGTCGTACGAACGACTCTTTTTTTTCCACGCCCATTTCTTCCTTCCTTTTATTCCGTCCTGTCAATTCTTATTGGATTACCGAGGAAATGGTTGAGTCTATGAAAGATCTACATAAATAGTTGATGACTTACTGGCTGTGTCCAAAAAATAAAGACAGAGAGAGAGAGAAAAAGAGAAGAAAATGAGAGACGTCCGTGTCCTGTTGTTCGATCGACAAACTATTGGGAAATATGATTGGCCCACATGACCTCTCACTACAGATCGTGAACACTGAAGAACGTGGACACGATGACATCATTTTCCGCAGTCATCATCCCGCGTATCAAGTAAGACAGCGCCCATTCGCTCAAGATGAAGAACTTGATGACGATAACGATGGCTGATGTGCTTTCGCAGAAACGTCCGCGGTGCATAAGTGAAGCTGCAGCGTGCTCTTCCGCGTAACAGTGTGGTACGGCCATTGTGAGAAGTATGCATGACGTGTATGAACTTCGAAGAAAACTAATCAGAGGATAGTAAAAGGAATTGATGCATTCCAGTATCCTAGATACTCGACGGGTGAATCACAATATAAAAATACAAATACGAAGGTCTCTTTCTCTCCCTTCTTTTTTCTCATGAAATCTGTCGGTATATCTGTGTTTGCATTTACGAACGTGTTGTGTATGTGTATACGTGGTTACGGACGCGTCGCATATCCCTTCGTAGCGTTTCGTCAGAACCAGTTACTTCCTGGCGAATCTCGAGGAAGAAGTAATCGCTTTTGAAAACAAGGATAAAATCCTTGCTTGCAGCCCGCAGGCCACAAGCCATTTCCATATCCGAACGAACGCGAAGCTCGAGCAGGGCGTAGCGTCCTTAAATGTAATCGTTCTATCTGTCCCTAGCCGCGCATGTATAAGTAACTGCAGAGAGCTATTACACCCCCACCAACGATCGCGGCACCTATGCCTATTGAAAGGGGCTTAAATAATGACCTCTTGAGCTTCTGCCACTCTTCTGTCTGCTTTTGTCGTCGCTTCATCTCGCGCACCTGAGCGGCCAGCCGTTCCTTTCTCTCCAGGTTACGCTGACGAAGTTCGTTCTTTCTAAAATGACAACCGAATGTCCACGTGAGAATCTGTATAACTGTTGGTAATGAAATTTCCCATTTGGAAAGAAATGGTGAGTGGCATTGATACTCACGTGTCTGGACTGGACGGAGGACTGATGGTCTTGAAGGAATTCTCACCGTCGCTAGTTGCTTCACCAGGAAGGGCCGCGCCATCGGAATTCTGTTCCTGAAGACTCTTTTGAATGCTTGTGGAATTTGCCGGGGGACTTGTAGACGGTTCTGTGTAGCTTGGTGGCTCCCTGGGTAACGGCTTGTCCGGAGGTCCACCAATGTCTTCGACTGTTTATAGAAGAGTGATATAATCGATATGCCTAACGGGATTACGTTTGTGCTAATAGGAATTTTATAATTTTATACGGAAGCTGTACCATTCTCCGTGGTTGGACTGGGGCTTAAATCCGCCATCATACTACGCGTAAGCGACTCGCCCCTTGGAGGTGGAAGTGGAGGCGGTTCGTCGTCGTCGTCCACGGAGGAATTACTGATATTGTAGACCGTGTCGTAGTGATTATTTACAACCTCATTATCATCAATATTCTGTAAAAGATCGAAAACTTAGAAGTTATTCTATGTCCGTTAGCAACACAGCAGAACAATGCTATTAGCGGTGTTTTTGGTAATTACTAATTGATGATGACGATTCTCGCTTGACCTCAGGTAGTAAGAACGATAACAGAAGCGAATGCAAACGATACCACGAGATCATTTTTGAACGACGAAATCCCATTGGAAACTGAGAGAATCAGCGTTCCATACATGATTTTCTTCATTTTGCTTGTCAATTTATATGAATAGCAGCTATCATTGACAATGGCTAATAACACTGTGCTACTGTGCATTGGTATTAGTTACCACGTTGTTGGATGGCAATTGTTTTGCCCCCTCGATGATCGCAGCATAGGAGAATCTCAGCTGATCGGGTGTCTGGATGAGGCCCATCCTGGACCGCCTCATTTCCATTAAGATCTCTTGCACGTTCACGGAGTTCAAGCCGTTCTCCTCGATCTGAATCGACGATGTTACGTATATAGAATAGATTTCGTAAGTGAATATCACTACGACTGGAACAACAGACTTACCAGAACGAGGCACGTGTCTACTAAGCAGAAAGTTCCTGATCTTCCGATTCCGGCTGAGCAATGAACCACTGGCGGTCCGACATTTTGATCTAATGCACCAGACTGTCTGACGTCCACCAAAAATTGTAAAAATGCTACTGGACTTTGCGGCACACCGAAGTCCGGCCACGTTGTGTAATGGAAGTGTAGAATCTCTCTGCTCTCCTTGGTCTCAACGTCTGTCAGTCTGAGTTTGAGAAGGATGCAATAAGATTAAGAAAAATCAGGAAATTTAATCGGACTGAGCCCTGAGCACTAGGGAATTCTCATTGACAGAGGCATCATTCATGCGATTCACTCGAGGAGTTGCCAAGGTAGCTAGAGAGAACATCGGGACTCTCTGCACCAAAATAAATGGCTAGAAGTATCAATGACAGTTTGTAATTATGATTGATATCGCTAACAAGTTGAAATTGATAAATTGAATATCACTATTCAGGGGTCACATGTCATATTTTCTGATGACCAGAGTCGAGCTAGGCACCAGTATACTTTAGACTTTCCTTGACTGACTAGGAACTCCCACTTAGTGAGAAAGGATCGTTAATAATCGGTCGATAAGAGAAAACCAATAAGTGTCTCATTTTCTGATAAAATGATAAAAATGAATATCAACCGATAGTAAAGCATTCCTCAAACATTTTTCGTCGGATTTTTTCTTACGGGAATGTAATGCATTTTGTATGATTTCAATGGCGCATTTTCTTAATTATTTCAGAATCTCAAAATACAACGCGGAAACTGCGTCCAAATAGGAGTCTTCCTCTTACCTCAATATTCTAGTTGTGTAATCCGAAGACTCGGTCTTGCTGACGTACTCCACTTTAAGTCCAACGTCTGGGAACATCATAGTGTGATCGGAAGAGCCTTCCAGAGGCCAGTACTGATGACACTTTACTTGATCCTTTTCGATGACTTTATTTAACATCAACACTGCCTTACTGTTTTGTTCCCACACCATCAGCCAAAAGTGGCCAGTGGTGTTGGGCAGTGGTCCTTGCGTCAGGATGTACTGTCGATGCGCACGATCCATCTGTGATACAAAACACGCTTCATTCGTCCTGATCTTCACTTCCAGCCTTATTTTCAGATATTAAATTTCTTTTTTTTTTACTTGCATGCCTGCTTACCCGTATAAGATTGGCATTGATATAGTCACATGGGCCCTTTCGTAGAATTATTCTAGTATGATCATACGGCGATACATCCCTGTAGCGATTTAAATTTCTGTTCTGTGGCTTTTTCGATTCGTTGCATGTGTACTCGTAGTTATTACATTCATTACGTATGTGCTGTAAAGAGAAAATATTGCATTGTCACGTGAGAATCCGTCTTCAAGGACACAACTTTTGTGTGAGCTTTTATTCAAACTATTGGAAATAATTGTTTATTTATTCTTTTCCAATAAACTGGCTATGATAATTTGCATTCAGCGTTATTGATAATAGTATATCATTGCAAGTAACAAAGATAGCTGTATTAAATAGGAATGCTCTATAGGTTAATTAACTACGGGAACATTCACTAATACGACTCAGCTATTAAATCAAAAATGGATGCTAACTTGCATGGCTGAATTCAGACACATTACATAAAGTAGCTAGTTAAAGAAATCATTCAATAAACCATCTTAAGTAATCAAAGACATATAGCAAAACAAGCTTCATTAGAGTCACTAAAAGAACTGTATGAACATTTGATATGTACATGACTTTAGCATTGCGTGGTACGATAACTGTATATGTATATACAGTCAGTATCCACAACAGTGAGAGCTACGATAGAAGGTAGAGTCTTCAATCTAACATATATCAAATATAAAAACAGCAATATAAGAAATGTCCTGTTTCCTGAATGAAATTTGTGCCGGTGGTTCTACTGATTGCACGTTGCTCACGCCCACATAGCCAGACAAAGCAAATTACATGACGACTAAATATAGTATGTATATGTTTAAACTAGCAAAGAGCCTGACCTTGATTTCAACATCACCGTTAAAATCTTATAGATTCTGAATATTCCATTTTTACAGAATCGCACAAGTGAACATCTACTTTACTTGCATATACATCATCGAATACCATCATTACTCCTTCTACAATAAAATATGAAGGTTTCTAAAACTAAATACAAAATAAAGGAAATTCATGACACAAATAATCAGCATTAAACAAGTACTGGGATACAAAATGTCTATTGCTGCCACCTGAGCAGAAACCGGATTATGCTTCAAAATTGGGATAATCCCTACGCAAATGAATTACGGTAAGAACAGAAACATGTCAGTAATTGACAGAAGAGAACAGCTTGAAAAAAATTCTGGAAAAACGTTATGAACATAAAAAGAGAGACGAGATATTTCTTGTACGTCAAGGAGAGCGTCAATCTGCTAGTGAATCTTGAAAATGTCTGTACATGCGAGGAAGTGCGAGAAGTGCAATGATGGTGATTCCAAAGGTTCGGAGTAGCATAGCGAACGACAAAGTACGAGCAGGAATGGCGAGAAACGCGTTCTTTCAGGGAGTACCTGATAGAGTATCGCCCAAGCCCCCTTCGAGTTGATCTCCAGATACTGCGTCTCCACGTTGCTCACTGCTGGCTCTCGCGTCTCGCTGGTCATCCTGCCGTCTTCGACTCTTCTTCGAAGCACGCTTAAAAAACAGAGCACGCACACGCACGCACCGGTCCTCCTCCGCAGCCACAAAGCTCAAACCCGCTGGGCCATGCGTGAGGCAATTTTTGCGAAAAGCAGCCCCGCCGGACGAAACGCGCTCTGACTGCTGGGACTCTCTTGCTTACTCTCTCTCTCTCTCTCTCTCTTTCTCTCTCTGGGTTCTTCCAGGCTCAGGCTAGAGTTGCTCAGTGCTGCTCAGTGCTGCTGAGACGGAATCACAAACTGCTCACGGAACGGCCGCACTGAGTGACCCCTGGTGATTTCTGCCAACACGAACACTGAGTCTCAGGTGCTGACATCTCGGTTCTACACTGCACCCCCACTTTAGCATTCTCCTGCTTTCTCTCTTCCTTTCGTTCCACCATCTTTTCTCCTTCTCCTTCACTCTTTGACTGAGAAAAACGGTTGCCTACTAGAAGGAGAGCGGTCGGCGTCGCGTCAAATTATGGCGCGAGCGTACGCGCATCCGGTTTCTATGAATTTTTTAAAAACTCATTACTGTGCCAACTTTGGGTTCAGAAGTCGATATTGGAATTACAAGGATTGGAAGAAAATAAGAAAACCTGAATGTCATATATATTATTAATTTTTATGAAATGCAGGTACTACGGTTTACAATTTTGAGCAGCGCGTATTCAAACTCTACTGAAACGTTTGAAATAAACTGAAACATAAAAAAGCGTCTTTCAAACATTGACGGGTGTGTAGTAGACAGTTCATCCTCGCTTATCCATTTTGGCACGTTTTCCTGTAGAGCTGCCCGTTTTTTCATCACCCTCGACATGATCGGCGGATCGTCTTTTGCTCGTTGTTTGTGCACCAGAGTTCAACCAAGAAGCCATAAGACCGGTGGGGCCGCTCTTTTTTTTCTCTCTGCGCGTAATGGAATTACTGAATCAATAGTCTGTCAGGGTAGATCATAGGATTATATGCACCCCCCCATCAAGGGATCCCATCTAGAGGCGCGGTTGCATTTCTGAACGTACTTTGGTTTCATGGGTTGAATGCAATCCTCGCCTTTGTATCTTGAGTTATTTACCGCCGTATCCACTGGATACCATTTGAGAACATCTTCCGTTGGGCCACGTACAACCCGAATGGCATCGCTCAATGGAACTCTTTTAAAGTCCAACCATGCCTAATGAAAATGATTTTAATTACGTTTCGAAACGCTTCAAAGCAACATGCATTTACATACGGACACATCATCCTCCGTTTGAAGAATGACTGGACAACGCTTGTGCACCCACGAGACTACTTTGTTCGCGTCCATTGTGAGAACAGTGCAGCTATAGATGACGTCTCCCTACAATTAATTTCCAGTTAGTCTAAAAGATCTCACGAACACTTATCGATGATAAGTATGTACTAATAAGAATATCTGGTAAGTACCTCATCGCTTTTCCAAGTATTAAAAATTCCAGCGAATTTCAACGGCTGTACACCTTCCCATCCCTTTTCCTCGGACCATTTGCTCAAGTCTTTTTCGATTTCTGCAACGTTAACGTCATCTCGTTGTGGGGCATGAAAGAAATATGGTTGCTTGGAGTTGCTTATTTTGTCCCATTCAAAATATCCGGTGCATACGATAACGCATCTGAAACCCTTGTTCAAAGGGGTTGAGTACAACCTCGAGGATCGCATCCCCTCAACGCGACAATTATGAGTGGAAAGATTGTGCTTTCTATAATCACCCTGTGAAAAGAGAATATTTTAAGTGACGGGGCCGAACGATACATTTAAGAAATCGTCGAGGATCACCTGGTGATTCGGTGGTATCATTCCCCATATCATAGGATAGAGAATCCTCTCTTGTTTTTTGTCGAAGTGCTCGCCAGCCACAACACAAGCAATGACATCTGTTGGCGCCATGTTGCACGAAGGCTGATACTCCCGGCCGGCATTTTCACGACTCTGCCACTCGGCCTTTCGGTAGCGTCCTGTGGCGTCCTTGTATCCGCAGGCGCATTGCAGCGTCTCAGGGTCCAAAGTACTAACGACCAGAGAAACAGAGAGAAACGTCAGAAGCGTAGAATGTACAACGCATAAGAATGTTAAAGCGTCTCGTAGTGACTCTCGAGTGGTGGGTCCACGCTTCGTTGAGCCTGGACGCGACGCAATTACGTTAATTAACAACTGCCCACTCACCAGGCTATGCGTCCACACATTTTTATCGTCTTTCCTGCGATTCTTCGCTGCCGCTCGCCGCGCAAAACTACAGACTCCTGCTGGAAATGCGTGCGAACTTCTACTAAGGACGCAGGAACGAGCAGGAAGCGTCTTAGGGAGTTTAGATTGCGTCCACCAGGCGTCTCCCTTATCCATATTATTCAATCTGTCAGTGGGTTGTTTAAGTTTTATCGGATGAGAGTGATCGTTTCCATCGTAAGGCATAAAAGAATAAGAGGAAAATGGAAAGAGTATGCTATAGGAGTGAATGGCAATTGACGATAGAACTGGACACGGTATAGTTCTCTACTTCATTTTTTTTGCTACGTGACGTCTCAAGAATCAAGATACATATGTATGCCGATCGAGAATTTACGTTAATTACTCGATGACAAGAGGAAAACAATTTTTTTCTCAGGGTTGGCGTCGCTCGAAGAATAACGTTAAGTGTCGTTCACCACATTGAATTGATGTATCAACGTGAATCTACGTTATGTTCGCCTGATACATCCAATTCATCTCGTCGCACTTTAAAGCGCAACTACATTTCAATGATAATCTCTGCGCCTTCGAGACGCCTTTGAATTGCAGATCACTAATGAGGTCTTTTACGAAAGTCCTGGAGCAATTTGCAATGCGCGGATAAGTGACGTGAAGAACCTCGCCACGCCAAGTGCCAAGTGACTCAGGGAGTCGTTCCTGGCTGCAGCATGGTTCTTCGTGGATCTCGTATTTTTCTAAGAAAATTCACACTTGGAAAAGTTAGGGAGTATCTTCTCGTTAGCGTCCTAAGGATTAGTGTCTACGTTAGAGTCTTCCATTTGCCATTTCGACTGCCGATATACTGCAAAATACTAAGCTACACGAGGTGCATCGAAACCGAGAGCTCGGAGCGCATATCGCAGGAACTGCGCCATTGGATATGGTATGCGTATGAATGCGTAGAGCGAGAGGCACGCAGTCATTCAATGGGAACGGGTGTCCCGTTTCTCCCACGCACTTATCAGTAAACAACCCCGTCTCATTCCGCGTGGAGCGCTCGTGGGAGACGCGGTGCCAATGAAAACAAGTGGCGGTCTTTTAAACGAATATTCAACTTTTTCTGATCGGCAGGACACTGTACGGCTTATTACGTCGGTAATCATGCGTTACTTATGTCTCTATGAAAATAGGGAGGTAGTTTTTAGTAAAGTGGAAGATGCTTTGCTTCTAACTTTACTCTAATTGGTACTAGCGTCGCGTCGCCTGCGGTTGTCTAGTAAGGGATGAGTTACTCGAGGGTGCAGATCCCTCCTGCGTGTCTGGCAACTTAAAATATCTTACCCAAAGAGCTAAGAGTTCTCTTGGATATCACGGGAAGGGGGAGGGGAGTCTGGAGAATGAGCCGGGGACATTTTTTGGGGGGAAGTTATCTGTAAATTCCTCCGCGCCAGCTCAGCCTCGAAGAGCCATTAAAGGGTGAGCTCACTGGGAAAATCGAAGGGTGGATCTTTTCCACGATTTCATTTAAAACGCCACGAATCAAAATGCATGGACACGCGTCATACGGCTCGGCCGGCCGAGATAAGGAATTTAATTATTCTAGTAAAGAGCAATGACCAGTTTCGGAGATACTGCAACTAGTTTGGTGAATGGTGAACGACCACGACAGGGTCGAGTGGCGTCGCTGGAGATACGACGTCCAATTAAAGCGACAGGTCGAAGAATACAGCTCCTCTGGAGAGCACGGAAATTTGACATTTCACGGGGAATCCTGGCGAAATGAGCAAAAACTCGAGGAAATAAATGGTGGACGGTGAAGTTAAAGAGAATGGGCAAAGATGGGCAAGGACGAGTAAGGATGAATGAGAATGTAAGAAGTCGGAGCGGGAATAAAGTCAGTAATCGAAGGAGTGCGACTGAATGAACGTTCTAACCTGGCCGACTGGGACTCCACGTGACTGTAAAGAGAATTCATAAAAAAGCGAGTCAAAGAAAGAAGGTAGAACGGCAAGGGACCTCTCAAGGTAGACACCGACCAGTGGGCATGACCAATTTCCCTCTCCCCCACCCCCCGCCCCCACTGCCACATCTATCACCACGCGCGCACACACACACACACCTTCCTTCCTTCCTCCAGTCTCGTTCTGAATCGCTACGCGATGTGAAAGTAAGCAGCAGTGACTCTCAATTTTGAAAAAGTTTCTACCCACGTTCCCCGTCTTCCGTTTCACCGTCAATGGGAATTAGTCAACGTAAAACATTCTTATTCGTGATTCGTCATATTGGAATTTTATTGATCTTCATTGGAAGAAAAAAACTGTCAATAACCCAGAGAGGGTTGAAGAATTTGAATTTGACGATAGAGTTATTTAGAGAATACAGTTGGCTTTACGGAAGCGCGTCCGATCGAGAATAATCGAAAGAATTTAGTGACGACAATGGGACAGAAATATCGGGCAGAAGGGAGACAGGCTGCGTGCCAGACGAGCGTCTGTTATCCACCTGTTGGAGGCCCCGGTTTGAGGCTCCCTGCTATCGTGGATCGTGGATCGTAGATCGTGGATCGGGTTTGGTGCTTTGGAGAACACTTTGGTGGGGTTCTTAGGCATCGTTGGAACGCGCGGCGCGCAGGTTCAGTTGTCATTGCGACTCCGGCGACTCCGTTGAGGAGCAACTCGCGCGCTCCATTATATCTATTTTCGAAATCGTTGTGAGACTCTCTTAGCTCGAACGGAAAAGAACCCTTCGGAAGTTGTGCCTCTTTCCACGGATGCCCATACTATTCTCTCAGCTTATCTTCATCTGTAAACCTGAAGAAAGAGGAATCCTAATGCAAGAAGTAAATGCCGCTAAATTTATACAAGTACACGCGTAGGGATGTCCTAATGGGGTGTTTGTCTTCGATTAATCACGGCGATGATGCGCGTCAAATTTTAATATCGCGCGCGGATTTTACGGGTTTGCGTGCGCGCACGGTCAACGGATGTAAAGTAGTGCGACTCTTTCAAATTGAGCAATTTAATTACGTCGACATTGCACGTGCATTTGTCTTGCGCTCAATAGTCTGACGTTTCCCGGCGACTCAACGAGATGGACGAACCGAACGTCCAGTTGTAATTTAGATATTATTGACATTTCGATTCCGTGTGAAGTCATTGTCCCGTTAGCGTGTTGTGATCGGATCAAATTATTATTGTAACAATTCGAACTGGCCGGGAGGGATGGGGGGGATCGATGAAAATAAAGAAGAAGCATGAAGTCAGTGATTCGAAATAGTACCTACACACCGCCCTCTTTTACATGCACCTTGTTTCCTGGTAATACTAACTTTGTCATGATTATTCTAGCAGTAACTAGTATCACGTAAATAGATGCAGTACGCGTCGTCCCGACGCCTATGCCAGCCAGCATACAAAATCTCTTCTCATCGCAGACGCTTCGAATAGAGAACGTTACCATTTGACGGTTAAACTGCTATCGCGTGACTGTTCGCCTTTTCTATTTTTCCTTTAGGAAGTCCCTAAGAGTTTAAACAAGATTTCGGAATAATAAGGACAATCAATTGAGGTCGATTAAAAGTGATTTCACAAAGCCCCATTTATAAGGAGGGATTACGTCGCGACGCCGACGCACGGAACGTCCAAGCGCATTCCTACAGTCCCGGTCTAGGTCTCTTTCGCTTTCAAAGCTACGCACCTTCGACTTTCACACAGTAGGAGACTCTAGGATTGCTCTAAGTTTTTGCAAAATGCAATGATGCCTCTGAGCAATAACGTAATAAGTAATGACGACGCTACGCGCATAATGCGCCTTATGATCACTGCACAAATGCATAATACCGCGTTCCCAAGCAGCACTTATCCGCGTTCAAGTTACAGCTTACCGCTCACTGGAAATAAGTCATTTCTTCATTAGCGCTCTTAAGCACCGTTCACAGCGTCACTCGCAGTACGTCGCACTCCTGTTGAATTTCTCAAAGTCGTTACTGTCATTCTTTTCATAACGTCATTCATCGTCATGGAGACAATTGAACTGAGTAATCGGATGCGGTATATCCACTCTTTCCATCTGCTCTTGGAATTTAGCCGACGATTCACAAGGGACAAGGTGTTACGAGTGTTTGAGGCAATTTTTCTTAATTTTTCAGACATCTACAGGGTGACGGATTGCAATCGGAGTAGCAGAAACACGTGTCGGAGCACGTGGACGTGAGCGTAAGCACAGAGCAACGTGGCACGCGCCTTCGGACATCACCCGGCTTTTCCATCCCCTCGGAAACACTTACTCACTGCTCGGGGTGCGTGACGTATTGCCAGCCAGAAAAATTACCAGCAACGTTATTGAAGAAAAGTGCGTGTAAATTGTTGGCATCGATCATCCGGTTTCTCCGCGTTCTCTGCGATTCCTGGGCTGACTCATCGGTAGATCACGCCTCGATCAAGTTCGCCTCGGGCAGCGGGCAGGTGTACGCTTCAGGAATCTAATAATTAGCATGAAGGTCAAAGTTCGTTGGGCGCTGAAGGACTATTGCTGAAAAATAAAGCGACCTTATCAGAGAGCGAGAGGGAAGAAGGGACAACGCGAGACTTTGAACTTTCGAACGGGCGAGAGTTCCTGATAGCATTTAAACTGTGTCAGGAATGAACTTACAAGAATTTAGTATGCGACCAGTTCGTATTTATAAATATTAACGAGGCGATCGGCCACTCGCCAAATTACTATTACGTATCAGCTTGTGGAATTTACTAGAGTTCATTGATGGCCGCTCATATTAATAGGTGAAGCTCGAGTTAACGTAGCACAAGTCTCGCGTGGCGTTTGTTCGTCTGAACGAGCATTCGCTAAAAATAGAAAACCGGAAGTAGGAAGGAAGCGAAAACGATGCCGCAGGAGGTGCGTGCGCACGCGGTCGGCACACTGACATCGAGGGGTACCTACCCGATGGATCCCGACGAGGAGGGTCAGTGCGTGCCAAGAAGCCGCCCCGTGAGCTTCTACGACAACTTCAAGGTGAGTGCGAAATCATTGCCACGTGCGATTCCTCGGATCGTTGTAATTATGCATACTCTGCCCTCGGGAAATAAATTAATTTTCTGCACGACAACCGCGGGAAAAAGGAAAAATATACGCGATCGTCATCGTCGTCCTACCGAAAATTTTCCTACGTCAGTAAACAACCACTTGTGTTTAAATAAATCATGAATCACAACCTTGTCCATTCAGTTTAAAGAAGAAAAGAAGTCCATGCGCTTGGACTTCAAACTGACAATCTTTATCGGTCAATTTCTTTCTAATCTCGTCCTCGTCCTATTATCACCCAGTAACACGTGTAATCCTCTTGTCGTCTCGGCAGGACGTGCCAGCGATGCCGCCCTGCGTGACGTCTGCGATGAGCGTCGGGAATTTGAGTGAAGTTCGCGAGAATGGTGCATCGTCAGCAATGACACCGAGCAACAGAGTGAGCAGCGCCGTCAGTGCTGGAAATGTCGCCAGGATTCACAATATAAGAGTCACAGGTAGGATTCATCGGAATGTTCAATGCCATATTCTAAAAGGCTGCAATAAAGCAACGAACTTTATGACAGTCAGAGCTCAAGATCGATGCTCAAGAAAAGAAAAAAAATGTTACTCGTGAATCGAAGTGACTTGGCAGTTCGACTTGGCACCGCGTGACGTGCTTGTCATTTCGGTTCGTCGCAGGAAAGAAAAAAAAATCCGTATCCAATTGGATGGTAAAAGGAAAAAAAAAATAAAAGAGAATAGGCATCGCGTGTGCGCTCGAACGAGACGATAATTACGAGCAGGTACTTCCTATCGAGTGATTAAACGTTAATAAGTTGACTTGTCACGCAGGAGCTGTCTCCACGGGAAATATCGGAAAAATGTTTCGACTGGAAAAGGAGAAGGAATTGGGCCGAGCACCGTCAATGGCGAATTGTCTCTCGACAACGGTACCTGTTAACTTGGCGGCCTCGCAGATTGCCGGTCGACACACACCGACCAGGAATTCCTTGAGACACAGTCGAATGATCGTCATGAACAGGACTGGAAATAGTAAGTAAAACCCTTTTATTGTTTACCCGAGCATTTTGCACCAGTCAGAAAAGAAGTCAGGGCTGCTTCTGTTTTCGCGGATAGTCAAAGTATTGGAAGGAGTAGCTGCATTATCCTGCAGGAAAGTGGCTCGTTGTCAGGATGAGGAACCCTCGTTCCTTCAGGGAGGATTACCTTATTTCTTTATTTTGGAATAAACCCTTGGAGCGATTTTCTACGTGAGTCCATCATATTTATTGCACTGGCTGTGCAATGGCGGTCCCTGCCTGTTCGAAACCTGTTTCCTTTGAACAATGGACGGCATAGGGTCCACTTAATCGGGGATTTCCCGCTTCATGCCTCGTGGCTACCATAGTCCTCATTTCCTCGTGCAAGTGCATTGCCGATGCGTGGCTAAAATTCCAATGCTACTTTACGAGCACCTTGGCATGCGCTTGGTGCTTGCTGTGAGAATCGAATTTTGCATGGAGAGTTGGCAAAAGCCGAAATTAAAACTGTACGCGTGTCTATGATAGTAAACACACGGGATATACGAATACACGCGTAACGCGTTACATTGGGCTTTTAATCTGAAACTAAACAGAGCTGCGATCGCTCGTGACGTTGTCGGCCGCTTCGGAGATAACAGATAAAAGAATCGCATACGCGTATAGGAAGCTCCCACGCAAAATGAATAGTTTTATTAAAAAAGAATTTTAATGGGATTCTTAAAGTCTCGTGTAAGAAACCTGCCGTCGGAAAAATGGCGCGAGACAGCGAAGCTATTCTTCTTGAACTCGTACGTTTTGCGTCAATAGACTTTTAGTAAACAAGAAGGTGTACGTTTCAACGACAGTCCAAATGGAAACTTTAACGACTTGTTTTCTCATTTTGTGGTCGTTCGGCTTCTCTCCAAGAAGTCAAAGAAGAGCTCCGTGAACTAGATTCTCGTTGACGAGGGCGTTAGGGTCGTTAACGCTGTGCGATAAGCTCTTCCTATAAATCTTGAGGCCATCGCGGCTACGAGTTCTCTTGTTTTTCTTTCTCTTTAATTTTTTACAACTTTTACTTTAAATATTGGCCACGATAAAAGTTACTGTGCAGCCCGATCGATCGGCAGCCTTCCGTTGACTCTTTTTCGTGTCCGATGATTAACTTATACCAGTGCCAGATCGATCGGCATCAAATTGGCTAAGAGCATATTTTCACGGATAGTTAATTGTTAATAAGATACCCGGGTGGCAGGTGCAAGAGTTGGTCTGCTCCACCGTCCCTGGTGGCCCCTGATTGCTTGTCTACCCGGACGACGATAATTGTGGCTTGCCGAGGAATGCGGTCTGGCAGAGCCAGAGATGCTGGACGTTTCATTTTTGCCGTTTTGGTGACAATTATTTTAGGATCGTATAAAAAACAGTGAAAGATTTAAAGACGACCGTGAGATCTCTTTGAGATTATTGAAAATCTCTGTAACAACGTCGAAGAGGACTGAACGATGAGAATTGTCTTTCCAATGAAAGTAGTGTTTAGATTGTACATTGTGCGAAAGACAAAGGGTTGAAAAAAAAAAGGCCGTGCACCAGTTGTATGGTGACAGGAAGCGGATGGCGTTACGCGATCCTCTCGCCTTGTCTGAGCACATTCAATTCTTCTGGCCGGCGCGGTAATGAAATTCTAACTTTAACCTCGAGCGCAGAGAAGTCAGCGATGTTATATTTTTAGAGGATAGAACTCGAGCGAGCTGTTTCCGTTCCGGAAATGTATCTAACGAGACAACCTGCTCGCTACGCACTCACACGCACTAACGTACACTCCCTCGCACTGCTCCACCCTTCTTTTGTCTCCTTCACCCTTTACCGAACCACCAGGACTCTTATACGTTTTTTCCCTACTTCTTCTCAATTCTTAAAAAATCAATAGATACTCGTAAACGCAGATTCGGCTGAATGTCTTCCAGCCGAGTTGTTGGCAGACTTTCGCACTCGGCTTCCCTTTGAAGTGGCACGTGAGCAGCACGTTTGTCGAGGAGTTTCCATACAAGAGGATGTATCGAGCGAATAAATTGGCATGCGTAGATATTTACCCTCGAGCGTGTAAATTCGCGGTTACGTAAAGTAGAATGTACGAGGTAAGTGGCGGGCACTTTATTCGAGGCACTCGTTCCCTCCCTCGTTTCATTGAAGTCCTTGAAATTCCGATGTTTTAACCCGAGGGTATACTTTACGGATAAACGTGAAGGGTGAATGCGAAAACGTGTGGCAAGATTCGCAACAATGCGTTTAGCTAATTATCACCGTTGGTTCGTGTATCTTACGCAAGAGGCGTGGACAATCTGCGATTAGCATGTATCGGGGTCATCGTCATCAAGATACAGCACTCTCGGCTTCTTGTCATCAGTGTGTAGGCTGTTACGTGCGAATTTACAAGTGTCCGTTATCGTACAAAGGATGCAGGGTGCATCATAATATTTTAAAAGGGAACGTAAGCCGATGATAATGGAGAAACGAAACCAATAGCACGAGTCTGTCGAATGAAAGAAAAAGCGTCGCGTGACGCAGGTAGGAAACGCACATGGAGTATAGGCGTCCTAGTCGCGCATTGTGGACACGTCGGTCGGCGACCCGAGCTGCAGTCTTTTAAGATGCAGCCCTCGTAATTCGTAGCGTGATAGAGAGTGCGCCTGGAATTAAATGGCTTTTCTCGGTTTCACTTGGGGAAAATCCAGCAAGGATTATTTCCATCGTCCATTATGGTTTCGAGCACTCCCCAACAATGGCTTGGTAATTGGCTGCGGTATCCTAGGGGTTGAAGGGACGACTGAAGGGACCAGAGAAAATGAAAGAGGCGCGGCGCAGTCTGGCTTTCTCATTATGATCGCTACTAGTGCGGATTTACGGTTTTCTTGCTGCAAGAGAAAATCCAAGAGGGCGTACTCGACCTTTTCATTCGACTCATCGTTCACGCAGGATTACTTTTCTCTCGCGAAGATATCATCAAGATTTTCACGTGATCATGATCTTTGGAATATTTATTAATATTTATTTATAATCGATGAGCACGAAGGCGCGCTTTCGCGAACGTACGTCTTGGCACGATGATATGGTGGCAAGGACGAGCGAGTGGATCGGGATTGGCGAGATCGGTATGATCGGCTAGATCTAGCAGCTACCTTATAGGGAGGGACAGCGAGGTCGACGCGATCGTAGCGAATAGAAACGCAGACTCGTTTCTATCGACTCGTAAGCATTTTCATGAATCTCCTGAAATGTCTGGTAAAATCGAGTGAAAGAGGATCTTCGTTATTTTGCAGTACCGCGTAAATCTCAGCCGCCGTTGCTTCGGCATCGGAGATTAGCGAGATGCTTGGCAGCGATGCAGATGATCCTGGGAATTGCCGTGACGTCGTTATCGCTGTGGCTGCTGCTTTGGGCGCCGAACTTACCTCTGACGGATAATCCCTACTGGAGTGGAATGCCCGTGAGTATCGAGTTTTCTTTATCTTTCTCTTGTTCTTTCTATGGAACCCGAGAGGTCATAAAGAATGTCGAGTGTATACGCACTGCAGCGCGATGTAAACAAGCACGCTTGTTGAATCAGGAATGTTTCTTTCCAAACAGCTCCTACTCTCCGGGAGTTTTGGTATCTGCTTGTTATGCTGTTTCAAGAAGGAATATCCGGGAATGAGTCCAGGATTCTGTCTCTCGGCAACCAAGGTAATTGTCCCCGTAGTTCTCTCAACGTGCTACAACCAATCGAGCGAATAAAGATATTGCCTTTTATCCCGTAAAACCCTTTTTCTTTCAGGTAATAAGTGTTTTCCTGTCGACTCTCGCAACTGCAGCTTGCATAATAGCGTGCGTCGCAGCTGCGATGCATCTAGCCCGCTTAACCGGGCTCGAGTGCACACCAGCTCGCGTTTTAAACGCAACCTGCGCCTGCAGAGCGCGTGGAGATTTTTCAAGTCCTCCGGAACCATTTCTTCGCTACGTCGATCTCAATTGTCCGGAAGTTGAAAACATACTGACAATACTTTTGATTTTCTCGTCGTCCTGCAACGGCTTGGGGGCCATTGTTGCCGGTTGGTACTGTTACCTTCATTGGAGCACTCGGGAGAAGAGACCAAAGTACATGCAAGTGCGGACCAATCCGAATTCCGGAAATAGTATTCTATCCAGGCCGATTTATAATCCAAATTTGAACGGACGATGACGAGGGTAGATCGTGTCGCCATCTAGAGGAAAATATGTCCTACTCAAGGTTGACAGTTCTCAGTTCGATCGGGCTGTATCAAAGTCAGGAAATCAGGAAGCTGCGAAGTCTAGTAACTAGATCTCTGGCCAGACTCGTTCTTTCTGCGACGAGTGACACTGTAACTACAGTATTTCTAGAGATAATGGACGTCTGCATTTGTGCCTGAGATACTTTTTCTTCGGACAATAATTCCTCAGTGCACTAGACCAAATTGCAAACGTCCGGCGTAAGGTACTTACACGACTACTACCAACATACTTTAGTAAGGAATAGACTTTAGTAATAACGGACCAAAAGATAAGCTAGAGATAAGGAAGATAATCCCGTGTCGTAATTTTATCTGTAAATCGCTTATGTATATTAATACAAGGTGAAAAATTTGACCTTAACGAAGGCTGGATAAAATTAGCGAAAACTCCCCAGGGATGCTTATTTCGTATGACCTATTTAGGATGGGATTTTGTACATAGATTAGACGCGTAACGGTTTCCCAATGTACTTAGACAACAATCGCGAGAAGAGGAATGTTTTGTAAAGGAATATCCATGGCGTTCAATTGTTATTTTGTCGCAACTGGATCGAGAAAGATTCGCGCTATTAATGGCAGCTCGTGGGTGTCTTGGTGTGTTTGTGAAATAATTTTTATTCGTCCCGACGGAAGCGCGTCGCGACGCATCGAGATAACAATGTTCATTCGTAACGCATACGTATATAGTTTTTACAAATATAGAAAATAAGGTTTCTCGCGGATACATATCTATATGTAACACGACTCTTGTATGCATGAGTATGCACCTTGTGAAGGAGAATAAAGATATTTATAATACTTGGGCGCAGCCACTCTTTTTCTTCGCATCTCGTTGAAACATCCCGAGAATCAACAACAAACATCCCTTGACGATAATGAAAAGCCGTAGAATTTTCATCTAAAACTAATTAACGAGCAATCGCTTTTCGATTACGCGAAGGCACAGTTAGATACGAATAGATACGTACATGATTAAGGCTACGTAATTGTCATATCTTTGATCGTCCATTTATGGACGGACTCGTTTATAAATAAAAATTAAAAACTATCAATATATTAGACCTCTCTTCAAAAGGCAAGTCTGGGCTTATCCGGTAGCTGCGAGATTGCGTAAAATCGCGAATAATTCGCTCGAGAAAAGTATGATTTCTGTATTCTAAAACGAGCGCTGGAAGCCCTGTGATTCTTTTCATGATTTTTAAGTGTTTTTGAGAAACGGAGTCTAACTAGAGAAGGAATTAGGGATCCATAAGATTGACGGGTGAAGGTCGGAGGTTAAGCTGGTGCTCGCCAAAGAGCATGGCTGCCAACCATCGATACTCTTCGTCCTTGGACGCGCCAGCCAAAGTGTATCCGAAAAATGGATTATCCTTGCATCTGAAAAGAATTTGTTTTCACTGTACAGAGATATTTCATGACGCCAGATTTTCTAGTGTAGTCTGGAATACGTTGAATAAACGTTCTAGAATTTCTCTTACCTGCTTGGTTTGTTGCTCTTTATAATGAACGTAATGCACCATCTGTAATTTCCAATAAAGTTATAGA
This sequence comes from Pachycephus smyrnensis, assembly GCA_030142225.1. Taxonomy (NCBI): domain Eukaryota; kingdom Metazoa; phylum Arthropoda; class Insecta; order Hymenoptera; family Cephidae; genus Pachycephus; species Pachycephus smyrnensis. The sequence goes on along the minus strand of JARQST010000251.1, from coordinate 113,514 downwards.
ATCGTTTCCAGAGGATAAAGTAGGAGACTAATAAAAATTAAGCAAATACGATTTTCCAAGTTATTCCTGAAAAGCTTGTCTATATTTACCCCATCTGCGGATTACGTTTTGGCTCGTGTCCCAAGTACCACACGATGTCCTCTATCCTCCACTCGTGCAATTTCGTACAACAAACTTTGTCTTTGTAGCAGCAGAGCTTCGCCTGACTAAATTCAAAGAGGTAGCTCTTGAAATGCTTGGATTTTGTATCGGCGAATTTCAATTCACCAGAAATGGTCATCGGCGGTTTAACCTGAAGAAACGGAAGTAAGAGCTACGCGTTAGTAGCACGTTGATATTTCCTTTCCGGTTTAATACTTTTACGAGATAAAACGGTTAATTTCGACGAAGCACAAATAAATAAAGTCTAACGATATCTCTTTCTCTATAAATAATCTCATTACTCAGTCCCCGTATAAACAACAATATGGTCGCATCACACGCGGTCAAGTCCAATTAAGCTCCATCCTGTTTCGAGTGTACAAAACATTTCTTTCTTTCTGACTCACGCAAACTGTACCAGTATGCTCCAGTACAAAACGTGAGCCCATCAACCCGAGAACAGACTGGAAAGTTTATCATTGCCCTGGTAACCTCGAGCACTGTACTATTTCCTTTGTCTTTGTCCCCCTTTCAGTGCATTTACCACTACTGTCTCGTGAATCAGCTGGACACTAGCAGCGGCAAAAAAGAGTGAAACTCGCTGCAGACTCCCAGCCAAACTTACCAATGGCACGATATCCTTGTAGAGCCTGTCCTTTTGAAGGACGAGTACGTTGTCCTTTCTATCCGCTGTATTCCAGTATCCCCACCGTGCAACAGTTTCCAAAATTCTTTCGTTGTGATGCAACGGCCTCTCGAGTGCGCCGCTCAATGCAGATTCTTCAAGGCATAATTCGTGTGGCGCGAATTTCGTCTTTTTCGCAAGTTCGCAGCAAACGTCGAATGCTGTTTTTTGCGGTCCGATCTGAATGGAAAAATCGGTATGTATTAAAGAACGTAAAGTAATTGATGGGGATGCGAGGGATAAAGGGATGCTGAGAAATCAGTGCTCACCGTGACATTGACGCATTCTCCGTCCCTGGCCATGATGTAGATCCAGATCTTGAGATCACCGGAAGGAGCACCTCGGGGTCTGTTGTTAGACACGTGATGCCTCTCGAGGACTTCGAGAATTTTAGCTTCCTTGGCCAAATCCGCAACAGACAACTGATACAACTTCGGGTAAAGACGAATGAGATCAGCTACGACTTGCGTCTCCGATCTGTTCCACTCCTCTGCATTATTCTCCCCAGCATGCATCAAGGTGGGTCCCCAGACGGCTGCGATATTGTCGACGGTCATCAGGTTCCTGGAGTTTTGCTGACTGAGACAATGTAGATGCGCGAGGATTCTTCGAAGGGTCGCCGAGGTCACAGGATTCAGGCCAATTAGGAGTTTCCTGTAGCTGTTCACTCTGCTGTCCTCATTGTTCACATCTAAAACAAGAGACGCAGAATTGTAGCAAGGAAACCATTCGAGTCCAGCTGATTGGGTCTCATTGTCGTGCATTCGCATGACGACGATCGGATCGTTGCGATATGCGGGTCAGCATTGAATTTATCAGTGAGAAATAATAGTTCACAGCCTGCCACTTGGTAGGTTCACTGAGAGACGGCGAACGTCAGCCCAAGAGAACTTATGTTAACGCGCAGTAAACTTATGTTAGTTTCGTCTGCATCGGTCCCTCGAGTTCAACGTTCCCTTATTAAGTTATTAAATCTATTAGAGGGACGACGGAGGGTGTCTCATGAAAACAAGTCAATATACACGCGGCTCTTATTTCCTTTCGCACGCTCACTGCGTCGTAGCCTGGAACGATCTCCTTCACGATTATTGAGACCTGCCGCCAGAATTCCTTATACATCAATGGACGTTAAGCCAGCTGCAGCTGGCCGCCCAATTGCGGGCTTGACCGGCTGCCGACGCAAATACGTGTGTGAATTCTTATTGCATTCCTTATCCAGTGACTAATGCAAATAAGCATACGCCAACGCGGTCTGTTGTTTCGCTGGAAAAGGTCTTCGCGTGTCTCTTTTTGTCTTTATACGCACTAAAGGTAAACGCGCATTTCCATAGAGACCTTCAGCTGGCTCTTGAGCTTCCACACCGTGGGAGCTTACGAGCATTGAATATACCGTGCGTGCAAATGAACGTTTTTTAGCTTGATAATCATCCGTTCGTTCTATTTATAATTCTTCAGGAGGTAATCAGCCTTTCCTTCTGTAATCGCAATTGAAGATTCTCACGAGTTCTATGAAAGCAATGCTCTCGAGTTTTCTCGGTAAGCAACAGCTGCCGTATTTTGCGACCAGGGTACTTGTATACGCAACTGCAAAAAACTGCTTTGATGTTGAAGTTGCTTATGTACAGATACGAACGCATTTGAGAAGCTTTTACTGCGAGTAGGCGCCATATAAAATGCTTGCGACCACTTCAATGTTGTGTATTCTTTGAGTAGCGATAACGAATCGTATCCTGTGGACTTTTGACTTCCCACTGAAAAGATATATACAAGTGAACTTTGCCTGAACAGTTGACGAACGCATTCAGGAAAATATTATTCGAATAGGATTTCAATTGGAGTAGGATTGGCTCAATAACGCAGGCCATATTTGGACGGTGTAGCTAATTGTAAAGCGACGTTATCGCTACATGGAAACTATTAGTACAGTGGCAACAAAGATTACGACTGTACGGCTATGCATAACATTTAGTATATTCGGATAACTAGGACTAATAACGGGGCCGATATTGGTTTCTGGTATACACTTATAACAATAGTTTGGAAGGTTGCCCAGCAGGTCAGTTCCGACAAGTGTCGAACAATGGCTACCCGAGGACAAGGGATTGGAAGCAGCCGCCTTTTACCTGTTAGACGACACAGCTGCTCGTGAATATTTGCAGGAAAGAGAGGATCCGGCAGATCACGTAGGAATCTTCTCAGCACCGTGGCGACGTCATGTTCCGAATACTCAGTTCTGGTTATTTGCGTGGCCCAAGCATTGCGTCTGAATTCTTCTAAAAGTCGAACCACGGCGCTACTCGATCCACTGCGTCTGTAGATGCCTTCAGACATGATTCCTAAAACAGAAAAAGAATAAATACACTAGATAGGACATGAGTGATCAATTTTCCAAGAACGGCCGCTAGCATGATCTCACTCTAGCCATTATCGAAGAACTCTCTTCTACGAATTATCCCATTCCCACGTGAATCACAGTTTCACCTCTTTAGATTCTTTTTCTTATTTTTGCCAGGACCATTGTGCGTTCTTTTGACATAGATTTCGAAACAATGCGCTCAGACTCAAGTGTTCTTTGCGTCCTGTAATGTCGCAAGGCCACTCACCGTGGGCATAAATGAAGTTGATGCATTTGTCCAGGACGACTGGAACGTTATCCTTGGTGAGTTGCTGTTGTTCCAGGGCTGGACCGTTGTTGGTGGCTGCTTGATACAACGCGTGTCTCCAGACAGGACCTTCTCGCAATCCTGGAGTGGCTATGTGGAGAGCACCTCTGCCTCCTGCGTCGACCACCACCACAGGGATATTTCCTCCAGAAGAATTCGGACCTTCTTGTTCCCGAAGACCTGTGTTCAAGAAGCATCGCAATAATTATTTAGTAAGGGATAATTGTGACTCTTCTAGAAGACCGGATACCGATAGCCTTGCGCCCCCTTGTAAAAGATACGCGAATGGCTTATCGTTTGCCGGTCAAATTCGCGCAACATGAATCACGTCGTGGTTTCATCTATGAAGCTAAACAATAATCGAACGACTGCGGAATATCAATGGCGATTACGAGAGCGATTTATCAGAGATATCTCATCGATAGTGCGAAGTGGAATGCTATACTCTAGATTTAGATACACTTTTCCAGGAACGTAGTTGCGAATTACATGAATCATGAACTCGGACACTGCAGCTGATTTGGCATTGAGAACGATATAGTGTCAGAACATCGAGTCGGGATTGTCAGAATGAAAGCAATGTAATCGGGGGTCGGACTAACGGAAGTCTAAACGGGGCTTTCAACCGTGACGAATGTTTTTCCACGAGAATCTCTACTCATTCTGCCAACTCGGTATCACTATGGCAACTCTGTTCATTTGGCTTACCGATTATCACCCGAACCCGTTACCAATCCGAAACCCGAGCACTTCTTTTTTGTATATTCTCAAGGACCACAACGTTCGCCCGAATCATTGAACAGCGACGTAGTCTCTCTTTGAAGGAATAATTTTTTTCTAGATTTTAGAAAGTCTTTATTACCTATGTAACGTGCTTTTCGAAGATCGAGCTGCTCGAAAACTACTGGGTCCATCGATCGAGTGTAGACTAGTGTGCGTTGTTGCAGAAGGAGCCAAGCAGGAAACCAACATCCCGTAACACCTTCCTGTGACAGATGAATTTCGAGAGGACTTCAGAGAGGATAAATGCCAAGCTTTCGGAAATGCGTGCGTGCAAGATTATGCAGATTATACAGAACTAGAGATACTCGTGTTCCTGCTTTTTTTTACACGCGATTATTTATTCCACGGGATGCTGAATCTGTAACTCTACGCCTCGTCTTGTCTTGTTACTCTGCAGATAATGCGTCTCGAGTTTCAACTCTCCTGCGCTTTCCGCTGAAGACTTCTCGATCCTCGTGCCCATTAACTATTAAGGCATTAACCCTTCTCCGAGATTGCACCAGAAGTGCGTAGGCAGAGTCGCCAGACTAGACGCGTTCTAACGTCTTTCAAAGCCTTCGATATATTTCTTTTGTATCATTGATCCTACTGTCCCACTGTACCTTCAGGTAGGCCCATCCGGCCATTGTAAGTTCGGCCGTATACTTCACAGGAAATACGGGAGTGAGTGCCTCCAGGATTTTTTGGGCAAATATCCTCCTCTCCGTGGTGCCCTTCAAGTAGATCACGTGCACGCCTGGTCGACCTTCGCCATTAATTGCTACGCAATGGACCGTTTCTCCGTCTACCGTTCTAAAGACATGCCAAGTAACGCATTAGAGAATTCATATGAAATTTTCAGGGGCGAAGAAACGCCATTAGTGTCGCGGAATGAAAAACAGTGAAAAAAACCAAGGAATTTCGAGGAATAAAAAGCAAGTGCAAATAATTTATTCGTACGGCCAAAGAAATGTGATTTTGATCGATTATCCATGCTTTGAAATTTCGTAACATTCATTAAGAAGGTCCAAGCAACGATCTATCTTCTTCAAAACAGAAACTATGATCGATCTCTAGTTATTTATTTTTCCCATTTTTCTTTCATTTATCTGAAAAATTCCTGACATGCCACCCGGATCTCTGCAGACGTCACGAAGTGCTGATCCTGACCTCCCTTGACCTTTGATAATCCCTTGATTCCTTGATCGTTCTCTATGCTCGATTAAACAACTTCTCTCTCGATCGATCCCAATTAACTTACTTGACGTCTTGCAGCAGATGCAAGCTGTGCACCAGTTCAAGCTGAATCACCTCCTTCAGGGCGGTCATCTTCTTGTCGACGTAAAACGACAACTTGTTGTCGGCGAGATAGGCCGCCCTTAGCACCAGGTCCTTCGCCCTTTCCATTCCCGTTCCTTGCTTGTAGACGACCCATCTTTGCGTCGCCAGATTCTGACCCATACACTTCGGCCTTTCCAACTTCGAGGAACACTTCGTTGCCACTTCACCATCCTTGTTCCTCGACAGGATTTTTCTGTTCTTCATGAAGTTCATCATGTTCGTTGACATCGGTTTGACATTAGCCGTCGAATCCTGTCGGAGTTTCTTCAACTTTTGCATAACGGAACTGCGACTCTCTTCGTTCGACTTGTTTGAGGAATTCGTATTGATATTCGAATTTTCCGTCTTATCCTTATCATCCATGTGTATCTTGATAGACGGTTTTCTTGGCGGAATCGCAGGCTGCTTCTTCTTCGACAGATGAACCAGTTTCGGAAGTACGGCTGGAATCTTAGATGATGACTTGTCCTGTGCTTCCACCATCTCTACCTCGTCGTATTCATTCTTCGGCAAAGAGTCAAATCTCTTTGGCAGTTGAGGAGGAGTGACACTGACCTCGCCAAGCTCAACCTCGATATCCTCCTCAATCTCTTCCATTATTTCCTCTTCCTCGCGAAGATCCGCCATGCTTCCCGTGCTGCTGGGCGAGTCGCTTGTTTGTAAAAGAGACTCCAGGAGCATCAGGTCATTATTTTCATAATTGCTGTATATATTTTCGTCGTTTCTTGCATAAGGATCAAACTCGAAGAGTAACGATTTGCTGCAGGTTCGTTCCTCGCTGTTCGGCTTCTCCGACGTAAACGACGGAATCGGTTTCCTGAGCATCCAATTCTCATAGAGAGAATTCTGGATGGAGAATTGGGTCGCGTTGGAGATAGTAGAGATTCTTTCCTTTATCGGTGCTTCCTTCTCGCTCTCGTCGGCGCTCGATATCACGTCGAGTTCCTCGTTCTTGTCCAATTTCTCGCCTTTACCCGGGACCATGTCGTAGAATGTCCAGGAGTCGGACCTGGACAGCCTCTTCGGAGCCTCCGATTTTTCATTAACCGTTATACTCACGTCCGACAGATTCAAACTCTGATCCGAATCGCTGCCCTGATTCTGAGCGAAATTCAAAAGATTAAAGGAATCCGGCAAGTCCATTTCTGCGTGTTCGGAAACCGTCGAACTGAGTGTGTCGTATCTGCTGCTGTGACCCGACGTCACGGATTGCAACTCATCGTAGATCGACTCATCCGGAAGCGGAGGTGGAGGGTAAATCGGAGGTGGTGGACTGTAACGAGCTTCTGATAAATTCTCTTCGTTCTTCATACTCCTCAAATTGCTCTGCAAAGGACTGTAGAAGGATATACCGCTAAAGATGTCGTCGGCAGGCATCGAGACGCATCGATCCTCCTGCGTGGAATCTTTGATCTTCCCATCGGGCGAGTCCTGAATGTCCTCGCTGTTCAAGGAGGTCATTCTCCTGGTGAGTAAATTCTTCACGGATTTCTCGAGGCGAATGCTCGCGTTCCTCGTACTGGATATCACAGCCTTTCCCTTCACCGTCATCTTCTCCGAGATCTCATCCTTGAGGTTCCTGCCGCTGTTACCCAGACTCCTGAAGAACTCAGGAGTGCCTCTCGTTTCGGTGGATTTCGTCTCCTCGTTCATTTCCGAGTGACTGGATTCACTTGGGCTGATCGATGGTGGTACAGGAGGAAGCGGAGGAGCCTGAATATTCCTGGGTGCTGGAATCGGTCGGTCGCTCTTCAACGATCTAGGCTTTGGCACGGGCTTACCTTCCATATTTTCAAAAGCTTATCAACTCTCGTTACAAAGAATATCCGGTCACATCTTGTCATTCCTCTTGATAACACCGGAATTCATTTTTTTCCTCATACTTCTCTTTCCTTTAGCACAACTTCGCTATTCCATTTATTCACAGAAGCATCGTTATTCGTGTCACGCACTCGATTTAACGGATAAACACACTGAACTATTTTTACAAGCCACTACTTCATTCGACTCGTATGTTATTTTTATTGCAGGAGGACTCAATGAAATTGACCGAATGAGTGAACACCGAGAGAGTGCTTGTCTGTTTATGAGGCGTCTACAGTTTATAGATGTCCGTATGCTTCGTGAGTCACCATTCGACTATGTCGAATTCATGCAAGCAGCTTTCCCGTTCGGTCGTTCGCTCGCTACTCGTTGCTCGTTGCTCGTTGCTGGCTGCTCTTTGAACGTTGCTCACGACAGCTCAGCCGGCTGAGCTTAATTAACGAATCAACTCAGCTGTTCGATGACGTAGTTAGAAGACGCGACCACTTGTTGCGTTGTAAACAGAAAGTTGTCGATATTTTAAAAACTTTCGAGTCTCTCATGAATCTCCGAACGATCCGAGTGCTGATCGAATCGATAAGACTGTCAGTGATAAAACTCAAGTAGGATAATACACTTTTTAATCACGAAGGCATCAAATAAAACCGAATGTCTTCTCTTTTGTGTATTTAGCTACGACCTGTTGCGCGTGTCACGTCACTTTTGCTCGATCTAACGAAAAAACCTGGCGATGTCTCCAAGTTGAAAAAAAGAGCAGGTCGATGCACTCTCGATAGATCGATCTGTCCCACAGCGATTGGCTTTACCGATAGCGCCAGTTTATTCCTTCGGCTTGAAGTTTCACGAAGAGCAATCACGGCTCACACGATTCCTATGACTCACGGTGCTCTTCTGCTTACAATGGACGTAGGACTACACTGCGGTATCGGTAATGATAAGATAATTTCGAAGGTTTTGTGCTCCGGAATAGAGAGTGGACTTGTCAATGTGTATGTATGACACATGCGCGTCGCACGCACGTTAAACAAAAAGTATCAAATATTTATGGAAGAAAGAATAGGAAATTAAGAGCGTGTGAGTGAGTGAGTGAGTGAGTGAGTGATAGTAGTCCTGTAAATGTGGTTCTCGCGTATCACCGTCACTGTCTTTCACACTCGCCCACTCGACCGCGTTGCGTTGCGCTCCGTTCCCACTGCAGCCGCTGCGAGCGACGTTTCTCGTAGCGACTGTCGCTGCCTTCGTCCCACTCCAGGCGCTTTTGCGCGATGCGTACCCGCCTGGCTAGACCGACGCCGAGTGCGTCGCTTGCATACTGCACTGTGCAAGCTGCAGCCACGATCGCTCCCTGCTTCTTCTGCCTCCACCGGAGTGATCCTGACTACTATACGTGCTGCTGCTCTGGAACGTTGTAGCCAGAGGCAGACCTGTTACTGATTGTGAGTTTCAGCAGCCAGCTGGGACGGTCTTGGCGCGTCAGCAGGAACGAATGAGCCTTTCGGAGTGGCTGCCAGTCCGAGAGCAGCCGCCTGAGAACCCCACCACGAGGACTCGGCGAGGCTGAGTGTGCAGAGTCAGCCGGTTGTCGACATCGCTTACTCATCTACCGGGAGTCTGTATCAGTTTCTCGCTATGACAATGGAGAACCACTAGTAGACAGTTGTCGACGAAGGATTCTTAAGGTTAATTAGGGATATTTGCCTGCTAATACGAATACTCGCCGTTCTTGGTGCTTTTGGAATCCCTATGGGAAAATGATAACTGGCATTCGTGAATCGAAGATTCATTTGATTCGTTTCACCCGGTGCATATTCGATCGGAGAATGCACTGTCTCGCGCACAGACGAGCTACAACGTTGCGAGGTCGTTGTTGCGATATACTTGAAAAGCAAGTAACTGCGCAACGCGTGGGCGTAAAAGGCTAATGGAGGACAAAGTGTCGATCATTTTCATCGATCGTCCCGTCAAACTTTGGGGCTGACTCCTGACGCTCCCATTTGCGTTCGTCAAACTTTGCGACGTCCTGTCTCTCGACAAATCAGATGCGGTCGTATGTATTACGGCTCGTCGCGACTAATCGCGTATGTGATACAACAATGATAATGAGGGGTTCTTTCTGATAAGATTAATGTCAATGGGTTATGAAAACAATGCTGCTACTAGATTAAAAAAAATCAATCTATATCCGGACGTCGGATACGAATAATATTTACAGAAAATATCGTTGCCATGTCTGACGACACCGGAAACGCGAATAATTACTTTTAAATGCAATTTCGCAAATGTTTGACATGAGTCACAGTAATGTTCAGTACGAAGTTCAGTGTATCTTCAGTATAAAAAACTTTGTTACCGTTATAAGAATCAGTGGGAGGTCGGTAATAGGAGTAGTCCTGCGGTGTGGTCCAGGATTCTTAGAAAAAAGAGAAGGAAGAAGATAAAAACAAAGGAGCGAACGATCGGCAGGATTTTTTTCGCGAGCCAATTTTTTTTCGCAAGAATAGTATTACATTTTGGAATATTTTAATGAAATCTTTATTACGACTTTATCGTACCAAAGTCAAATAGTGGCTTTGGCTATACAAACAGGTAAACGTTCTCCGCAAAGTTCCCATTGTGTGGCAGCTGCAATTTGAGTTACACGTTAACGAATATTTTGGCGCATCTGCAATTTTCGTCTCTCGAAGCTACTGCGTCTCGCGTTTAATCGAAACGGCAGTTTACAATTACTCGTGGGATTTTCGATACTGCTATTTTCCAGGGGATGATCTCGCAGCTGCCTCCTTGAGAAACGACGCGGTAGAGGTAACCCTAAATCACAATGGCGACGACAAGTTTTTTTTTTTCTTCGACACGATCGTCACGGAGCCGCGAGAACTCGCCGTTTATACGTAGATCGTTGCGTGCACATGCGACTTTGTGATAGCGATGTCGCATGTGTCGGCATACGCGACCCTTCATCGACGGACTCCGATTGCGAATCAGTCGTTACATTAGGTAACCGGGACACAGAGATAATCGTGGATAATCGGAAGAACGTATTAACGAGCCTATGAATTTTGCATCCCGCTTACGGATGCAGATGCGGGCGCAGATGCGCTACGAGATGCCATCGCAACAATTAATTGGGAATAAAGGAATTGGAATTTCACACACACGCACGCGCATACGGACACTTACATGGGTACATTATGTATTCGTATACATGCACATGTGCATATGTATACAAATGCATGGCGCATCTTCAAGCGAATCGGATAAGTCAAATTTTCACTACGGGTATACTAATCGCAAACGAGTTCTTCTTTCTACGGGGCGATCCGACGGATTTTTATTTTTCACATTCTTTCCTAATCTTTTTCTTTTCCCCTTCAGCTTTTTGAACTTACATATTTTCATTTTCTTTTTTTTAACGCAGTACCCGGCCACTCCTCGTAATCGAATTATCTCCTATATGACGCAAATACTTTTAAGACGGGCTACATACCCCTCTCTCTCCTTTCGATTGAGCTTCCCCTTTTTCTTCCTCTTCTCATTTTGTACGTTTCCACGCGACTTCCTGAATTTTATTGCGAAGCCACGAGCTTCGATGTCTCGACCAATAAAGGCGCGACCGATCGCCCCGCTTTCGAAGCTCGGCTTAAGTTTTTTTTTTAATTTTTCCTCTTTTTCTTCTTTTCTCTCGCTTTTGTATCGTCATCGTTATCCTTACGCAATAGACACGGATTCTAAAACTCCTCGATTTTTCCATTTGTAATCGCGATCGTGTTATCGTAATAGTCATTATGGTGTATTTTAATAGCAAATATATTATCACATTTAGATTGTATTAATTTTAAGACGGTATCGAATCCTTCGACGACTCCTTCGATTAGCCGTCGCGCATTGCGCACTCGATCTTCGCGTTCAAGGCGAGAGCATCGCTCTTCCCCTCTATCCCTTTACTTATAGGATTTGACCTTCCACCCGAATTCTCATCGCAAAGTCGCGTCTCTGAATAATCGGCGAGTCTCGCGAAGGATTCGCAGAGCGAGACGAGATTCCCGCGAATTTCAAGACTCGGACAGGACGCGCTCTAGCCAGGACTTGCATCCTCGGGAATCTCCATTTTATATCTAAGAAACATTAATATAGAATATATTATCATGTAGTTTATGTAAGGTATACGGTCGGACACTTACGATCTACGGCAAAAATTCAACAGTTAAAAGATTGTAACAACTATCTCGCGATTGGCGGAAGTGAAGCGCGCGAATGTCCCCTTCTGGCGATTCTTTCTTTCTCGTATTTTCTTTTTTCCCCTTTTTCCCTTCATTTTATTTCTCCTCCCGTCCCTCATCGGACCTGCGTCTCCCCGAGAAACTTGAGCAAAACCAGGACCGAGCAATTTTGGCAAATCTTTAAATGGCGCACTTCCGGTCGCGAGTCGCGCGCTTCGATCCCTCTCTTAAAACTTTACTTCTTTTGGCACGCACTGTTTCGTAATGGTGGCACAACATTTATAATGTAATGGAGTTTGCAATTATTCGAATAAATCTCGGAGGCTTAACCGTCCCGTCGCCGGCAGCCATGTTACGTATGTCCCGTGCAATCAGACGTAATAATTAGTTAATTATCAACAAACAGTCGTGGCGCGCCATCGAGACTCGACCTTTCTCTTCGTCGATTACATACTTTGGAAATACTGACTCCTTTTTGAAATCCTGGACACTCGGCTGCGGATGCTGGATGTATATATATATTTAGCGAAATCGAATCTCGACGGCGTGACCTTAGGCTATGCAATAAAGAGCATCGGGAGCTGCGCGTTGTAAATCATTTATAAAAATCACGAAATCCGCGACACCTCGGAATAAAGGCATTGTAAATATAAAATATCATTCGAATACAATATATATCAAAAGCAAGAAAGAATATATATATATATACGTATACATATAGATAAATAGGCGTTCTGAGAAAATGATCGTTTTGCCAATCATTAAATCTGTTCATTTTTCTATTTTTACCGGTTAGACTCCGCTTAGACACCTAGTCGTCAATTTAATGTTACGTTAATCGACTAGAATCAAATATGATACATTAAAAATTGACACACATTTATTTATGTATATTGTTTAATCGTTTAACGTTATTATCGACGAAGGACACAGGGACGGCCCCGCTAACAAAATCCTGTTATCCGTTAACTTTGGCATACCCAAATACTGACAGTAGACAATATATTGATCTAGCCGCATTATACCTTTCTGTATTTTCTTTTTTTTTCTGCTAACTAGAACAATGGCGATCATCAATGGCAACAATAGTAGCAATTAAACGAGAGAGGAGCAAAAGAAGGGCGTAGCGATAAATGATTTTGCAAAATAGCACCTTTTCCTATCTGCCAGAGTCCCCGTTCGTCACTTTCGCTCTCAATTATTTTCATTTTTCTTCTTTTCGCTCTTCCCAGTTTTTTTTCTTTTTTCATTCACATCGAATCAGTCTTAGAATTGCACAGCATCGTTGCCTATCGATTAGAATTATGCTAATTTTGTCATCACAATTTTTGTTTGGCACCAATTAAAATTACGTTCCTTAATTACTAGTATGCCTCCGCGCTGATTTTTCATCTTTCTGGAGGAATTTCACGTTCCGAGATATTATCTCAACGATTAAATTTTGACGGATGAGCGTAAAATTGCGATCGCAATACAGTCCATAAAATTTCTTAGACTTTCTTAATTTCGCGAATTCGTTACGTTAAAATTTCGATAAATCACTAATTTCTAAGTCTCTCCACGTTTTATGAGAATCTCGGAGACCCTGGCAATTCAGTTCGTATTCGCAGTCTTTGTGGCCACGTTTATCAATGGCGGCCGCGAAAAACGTCGAGCAGTTTAAAAATTTTTTTTTCAGTCTTTCTCTAATCCAGTTTACAGTCTAGCACGATCACGCAGCTTGCTTTTACCTTATCATTTTTGCTTTCTTTCGTTTTTTTTCCTCTCACTCTTACCTCTTACGTTCATCGATCGCTCGACGCATCGAGAATCGTGAACTAATTAATTGGCCTACTTTAATTAAAATTTTCCTGTTACAATACGAAGAATCAAATCGAATGACCAAGGAGCGCATGCATCAGCTAAACGTGCCTAAATTTAATTACCTAAACATAGTTAAACGTATCTATATGTATATATTGGGCAAGAACATACCTACTCTGTGGCAGAGGGTCAGAGACACTGCTGTTTCCTTATTTATATTTACATGAGAGCCAATGCGCCGATTCGGAAAAGTCTATCGATTTGTCATCGATATCAGAATTAGAAAAAGTGTCAAAGAAGCGACACACGGGACACACGCGATAACGACAAAGAAACCGTTTAAAATATCTTTTCGTAAAGATGAGCAACTAAAAATGATTTTCGATGTTTCTTCGACCTCTGACCCATTCGTTCACCCAGGAGACACGAGAGACTCTCGAATTCCTTCCTTGAATCCCGACCAGGATGAAGATGTCCTCGTGTCTTCCAGGATTTGGCAAAATCTTCCCTAACATTCTGCTAACATCTAAATCGCTTATTGACGAAGTTAGGACGTGTAAAACTGTTTGGCGAACATTCGCTCGCGCCCATCGGGACCTTCCTAAAACTTCCTCACCATCTGTAAAATGGTTTCGGCTTCAGCGCTGAGGATGCTCTTCGTTAGTTCGGCAACTCCGAAGTCGAGGATGGCGAGGATGCTGGACTCTGGACCACAGAGGGTATGTCTCTGATCGTCGACGCCATCAGCATACCACGTGGGCTGAACGTGTCGCAGTAGAGATTCTCCTTTTTGTGAACCCGCCTCACGTGGCTTCGTAGATTGTCGCGTCGCGCACTTCTGTACGCGCAGTGTGGACACAGATGAGGCTTCTCTCCGGTGTGCATGCGACGATGCTGGATCAGCTGCAAGAGGAAAAGAGTATCTTCATAGAATTCTTGGCTTCTCCTTAGATCAGATACTGGCAAACGTACCTTCTTCAGTTGGACGGTTCTGAAGATGCATATATCGCAACAAAAATACCGGTCGTCACGGTGCCTCCTCATGTGGCGACTGAGATCGACTTCCGATGATCTGTCGGCTCCGCAAACGGCGCAGCTTACTCTAGTTTCCGGTGCCGCCCCTTTCGCATGTGCCCTAAGATGTCTCTGGAAGGCCTTCTCGATGGTGCATGCGTACGAGCACAATGAACAACGGTACTCCTCCCTCTCGTATCTAGAAAAACAAATATTTGGTTCAAAAATTTCGCTGGAAATTCGTAAAAAGACAATGACGCTTATTGACGTACGAAGAAAAAATCTTTGAGTACCTATACCTGACGCGCTGCAGGGCCAGGCTGCGCTTTTTCCCCATTGGCGTCATGCCCTGAGTCACGTGACTCGCCACGTGTGTCTCCATCTCGCATCTGCTTCTCGTGGTGAAGTCGCACCCCGAGGAGGGACATCTTCTAGCTTCGCCCGTATCGGTTCCCAAGAGACTGGGATGACAATCCGCAATGTGCTTCCTTAGGGCTGGTCTAGTGGGCGCGACCACGTCGCAGGAGCCACAGGAGTAACCGCGATGGACACTAGCATTGGGGCTGCTACCTCTCGACCTGGACAGGTGTACAGTACGGTTAGATTACATTCAACTGACTAGAACAGTTAATGAGCCTAATTACTTTTCAGTGTAAGAAGAGTGATTGCTCTCGGAGTCGCTGTCCGACGGTACGTTAGGAATCTCCGAGGCTTCCAAAGCCGCAGTGGCTGCCGAGAGTCGGCCCAGCATCGCCGTGTACGCACCAAGTACCCATCCATTCAGAACAGGAGTCACAGTTTCCTCCTACGGATTTAATCAAATAGTCAGATTGGCGTAGACGTATCAATCACGTAATGCTTAAAGAGAGAGAGAGAAAGAGAGAAAAATGCAGACCTTGTCCAGGCCGAGACACGACATGGGATCCGGTGGTTTAATCGGGAGGTTGTTATTGGCCGAATTGTGCGAACTGTTCGAACTGGTGGTGTCGCTTTCTTCAGCAGCGTCTTCGTTGTTATTCGTGCTCTGCACTGACGTCAGATTCTCATTCTCGTCTTCGTCTTCCTCCTTTTCGATGTTGCTTTCGTTGTCTGCTGGTTTCCGATCCTGTTCCTGAGCCTTGTGTAGACGGTCGCCGAGGTTGCCGGCGTGTAGCGGCTTCGCAATCAGTTCCATCGCGCGATAAGGTGCTCCTGTCGCGGCTAATGGAAGCGGCACCATATCCGACGGCCTCTGAAGGGCGCTCAAAGCAAAGGCCGCCCTTGGGAGCATTTGCGGCGCACCGGGAGGTAGAATCGGATGTCTTCGGGCGAGCCGCGGATCGGCCCAAAGTCCACCCGCGGCGTGCAGACTCCAGATCCCATATTCCATCTGAAATCATTCGAGATTACGGACGACCAAGAGACTCGTCTCCACGTGGCATTAGGGCTATTTATCAAACTAATTTATTTCTTTTTACTTCTCAGATATCCGAATAGTGGCTATCGCTGGATTAGAAATATAAAATAAATTTGATTAATCAAATTTTTCCTCGAATGCAGATAATAGCTCGTGCGATTTCTCATTTATGAATAAAGCCTCCCCCATTGACGGCTCGAACAATGAACAGATCACTTAATGGCCACAGTTTATGCAACTTGTGCGGTTAGTTGGAAATTCCTTTGACCTTAGCTGTAATGGAAACTAGATACAATGTATATGTCTGTCCATCGAACGAGTCAGCAATAGAAATAATTGTTGATTCACCCTAATGCCGTATTACCACCGTTTAATCAAAGGCAAGCTACTAATATTTGGTCAGCTATTTTTTTTTATTCATAAACTGTCAATCAATCTTCGAATTTGTAAATTGCTTTTAATTGAATTCAGGAGTTTATCCTACGTAACGAATTCAATATCGGATGCGCGTGTGCACGCGTGGCGAGTGTCGCTCTTGTGACGACGTGAGGATCGAAGGGTGGTGGGAGGGAGGGAGACGCATCTTTCGATCAGGAACGCGTTGCGACAGCGAAATGACTGGCGCCTGGTATCTCATCTAAATGGACCATAAATCTGTCATATTGTGATGTTGTCAGTGTGACGGACTATCCAATAATAAATGAGTGTCAGAATGATTTGCTTGACTACCCGGGCATTGCAATTCCGAATGTCGTATTAATTTATCGTAATAATTCTCTGATGGCTCTGAAATTGAGGTAGGTCATTCGGCAGCTTCTCGAGATTTCGTTGTTTCGTTTGACCCTTGCGATCCCTTGATAATCATTGAATAAAAGAGAAAGAGAGAGAGAGAATTAAAGACAAAGAAACAGATACCAAAGTGCATCTCGTTTCCCGTTCTCTGTTCCCAATTCCCCAACTCCAATTCCAACCCCGACTCCTGCCACTATAGTGCCCCCCCCCCCTCCCCCTAGCCTCGCGAATCGATTTGTTATTGTTTTTGTGTCTGCGGTGTCGGCGGTAGTGGGTGGCTGAGTGGGAGCCTGCAAGCTCGCTCTTGAGTTTAGGTGGCTCGTGCGGCGGGTCGGAGTGCGCGAGGAGAGAGTAGGAAGAGAAGGACATGGATGGGGAGGTGGAGAGGTGGTCGAGGTTGAGGATCAGGAGAAGGAGGACGAAGGGTAAAATCGGGCTAGGGGGTGGCAGCCCGGTGAGAGCCGTGGTGACGAAGGGCGGAGGGCGGCGGGTGGGTATTACTGGGGTAAGGTGGCTACCAGGGACAGGGATGGTGGTGAGGTGCCACACTGAAAGCCGAGGATAGACTGGGGTGGTCTGGGGTGGCTTGGGGTGGCCCCAGAATGGTCTGGGGTAGGGGTTGAGGTGGTGGGAAAGGCAAGGGATCTGACACGGCTTGACAGGTGACAACCGATTGGACCACTGACGTCACAGATCACTTGGCTGGCCGCGTGCACGCACGATCACGCACGTTGAAGATCCGACGCACATGCAGAAATCGAAAAATTTCGCACAGGAAATACGGTATTTACGTGCTAACCGGCCGATAGCCCCGCGACGCCTCTATCTGGTTACCATTACACTCGGATGTATGAAATGCGCCAACATACACCATCCCCCCACAATAGCCCTATTTATGATTGGGCAAAATTGCTTTCCATGCGCAGAATAAAATTGCGTGGCGGAAAAATCTTGAAAAGTCGATAGAAAAATGGGGAAAAATTAAGGAACTCGGAGGGATTCAATGATTTTTAGGAGCTGAACAGTCATTCGTTGGGAACAGAGGGCAACCTCTTTTTCGAAATTTTCTCCCAGGAAAACCAAGAAAATTTGCGAAAAATTAAATATGGCGAGGCTGCGGGCTTGCGCGCATCGGAAGTCTAAGCTTTTCCAGTTTTACCGCGGAACATTGATGGCGCTTGCACCGAACTGCTGCAACTTGCACCGGACGTACCAAAATGGCTGACGTCAGATCATGCACTTCCGTTAACGAAATTTTTCATGACATGTTTCAATGGAACGGTACACCAAACATTTTGCAAGCGTTAATTTTCACCGGGTTTTCAGTGAAGTAACAAATATTCCTACAATTTTTAGGATTGAACTCTCGCGAGATCCGATTGATACTTTATTCTTAGTGTTTAATACGTAGGCGATAGAATGATCTGCAGGGAGAAATAAAGTAGACAGGTAGTATAACAAAATACTTTTCTACTTATTATTTTAAATGATACAAAAGATTAAACATCATCGTAACGCAAGGACAGCGATGTTGCTTTTAATACGAGGGCCTGAAGTTTTCCGAGTGCGTTTTCGAAACTGGAAAAAATAAGTTATTTAAACAAAACCCGTAAAACTGTTTTTTGTTCATCATAAAATTCATACTTTGCCTGAACATTCTCGATTTCTCTATACTTTTCCATGAATTCATCCAAAGTTGTCATAAAACTACGTAGTGTCTCTCCTCTGGAACCTATCGAGTCCTTGATTATTTTTAATACGCTGTTTATCTCTTTGAGTGTTTTCAGAATATCCTCTATCTCAGCAGAATTTTTAGGAATGACAATATCCTTGCAGCGAAGTGAATCCAAGGGTTCCACAAGATGCTTTAATTTGTTGAGTTTTTCTTGTAGCATGTACTTCTGCGTAAGCTCATCTGTATGAATACATAAAACGGATGACCATGATGAAAACAAGTGAGGTTTTGTGGAATAACTTTGACCATGAATTGTTGCTTACCAATGCACGCATCTGCATCCTCTACCTGTGCATCTATATCATTCTGCAGATACGTAAGATTCTTAACATCGATCACTCTGAGATTCATTTTAGTGAAGTTTTGCATAGCTAAATCCCGTTCAGCCATTACTTTGACCAGCTGGTTACTCAATTCGGTCTTCTGTTCTTCGACCTTCTTCTTCATTAAAATCTCACTGCATACAGCTTGTAAATATTTATTATATAATAAGCTTAGTTCAACATTACTATTATCTGTTTCTGGTTGCTGAAGAACGTCCGAAAGTGTCATTGCTACAGGCGCTAATGACATCCTTGATGTGAGGCGGTTTCTTAAACCTTTAAACAAATATCTAATAAATGTAGTCAAATGTTTAATGCATCTTGCAGAGACTCATATAAGATATACCTGTTTGCCTATTACTAGATGGTACCAGGAACGAAGTACGATTTGTAAGACGGTTACTGTCAGCGGCTGTAGCATCTCTCGTTCCATTTCGCATACGAGTTGGTGTCAATGTTAGACGATTTCTGTAAAAATATTATTTTCAATTATTAAAGACAAACATTAGTGATAAAACGAACGTTTTCACTCCACGCTTCTTGTTTGGAGATTTCGGTGGATCCATCCTGCAGATTACTTTCCGTTTGAACCCACTCAATCCTACTGTCACCTACTGTTTAGCCGGCTACTTGCAAACTTTTAAACTGTGTTTCATTTTTTTTGTACGGCATTATTCCCTAGAAGAAAAGAGGAATTTAAACTAGTTCTTCGTTGTTAAAAGTGTTGGCTATAATGATTTTTATTATAATTCTCTTATACTCTACGGAAAAAAAACTACACCATTGGTTCCTTCCTCTAGAACCGACCAATACCGGGAGTTTATGTTCGTAGTGAAGATGTTGATCCTTATACTCAAGCATTGGTAACACTGTAAACCACCATTTTTAAGGATCGATTACGCGTTGTCCGCCGGCTGTATCAGTCTACTAGTCATCAGCAGTCATCAGTTACATTGCTGTTTAATGGAGATATTAAGATAAGACGTGATTCCAATTCCATGATCTTTTGTGTATACAGTTAAAATAAGCTGCGTGTATTCTAAATTCGTTTTCACTTATCCTTCCTATTTGTTGGCTGACTTCAACTGTTAACAACATGGTGATTATTATTACTGATTTACTGATATATACTCTCAGATACATTGATTGTGCATGACTCATTAATTCACAAATTTTCCTAACATACTTGTGTTTACCTAATGAATTATTCTTGTTTTTTAAGGATAAAGAAAAACGTGAGATACCATCCTTACTCAGGAAAACTCTTGCTGTGGATGCTTATTTAACGGATCAATTCGTTCGAACTGCTGAGAAATTTCTTTTTCTCAGACAGCTCAAGGTCCATTCGAAAATGCTTGAGGTATGACTTTAATACTGGAAAATTTGTAACTGTCGAGAAGTTTTGTTATACTCCAATATTTGATATTCAGGTATCTTGCCATGGAATACCTTGGATTGCAAGCTGGATAGCTTTTATATGGATACTCAATAGTAGCAGCTTGTACCAAATGCAAGTCAATTTTCTCATAGGTAAGAAAATCGTAAATAAAAGATTATGTCTTGTTTTATAAGTGTTTTTGTTTTCAGGGTTATTGCTCGATATAGTTCTAATTGCTTTAATCAAAGCAATAACAAGAAGAAGAAGACCTACTGTTAACGATGACCCATTTGCAATTGGTCCTGACAAATATTCTTTCCCATCAGGACACGCTTCCCGTGCTGCTTTCGTAGTTTATTTCTTTTTTAATTTGTGGTCGGTTAGCATTATTTTTGTTCCTCCATTGCTGGCCTGGGCAGTCTCTGTTTGTCTCTCAAGAGTTTTGATGAGAAGGCATCATCTTCTAGATATTATTGCTGGAATATTTTTGGGTGTACTCGAAGGACTTTTCATTGGCTTGACGTACCTAGATAAAGACACATGCATAAGTCTGATTTCCTGGATTACGGATGAAAAAATAGAAGGTGGAGATTATCATGTATAAATTGACATATTCTTGCATTTATATTTACTGCTAATCTATAATTATGATTGTTGCAATCTTCCAAAGTTTTACTATTTGATACGTTATGATTTAAAAGAAATACTAGATTTCTATTATTTCTATACCATTTCTTTCATAGAAAGGGTGCAGTTAATTTAAATTTTGAAAGTCTGAAAATCGTCGCAGTCTGTGATAGTTGTGTGTGCGTTGAACGTTTAAATAAATATTTCTGAAAATCATTTTGGGACATGTGAAATAATAACACTTCGTTTTATTATTTTGGAGCCACTTTTTTTTATCGGTTACACACAATGCCTTAAAGCCGATACGATCCAACATTATAGCTTGTAATGTCGGCCAAGAAAGAACAAAATAAGCTACTTTATCTCATAAATAGTGGAATGTATTGCAGACAAAACAATTAGATAAAAATAATCGAGTGCATAATAAATAAATAACGTAATTATCCGTCGGGAAAACGTCGTTATCACATCTCAGATGTAAAATTTGTAATCTTGATAAAACAGTCCCCTGTTTGGGTTGACCTGGCTGAAACGTAAACGCAAATATTTTTGTTCTGTTTGATAAGCTTTTGCACAATGGGCCAAAGTTCAGTAAAATCCTAGAAACATGGTGAAGTTTGAATACTTTTGAAAACGCGGGAGAACAGATACCGCCATTGGCCCATAGTGCAGAGGGCGCATTTGGCGCAAGTGTCGAAGCTGCTGCTATATGGAAAGCAAATACATTGTACGTACAGAGGACAACTATCTCATAGAATACTATCTTTCATTTCCATTCTACATCTTTGTTGATACCTCGATATTACAATCGCACTAATTGTGTCTATCTTACTATATCAATGGTGAATATGTCCTACGATCACCCGTGCCGGTGCTTCTACGTATGTATGTCGATGGTGGCCATTACGGTCAACATGGCCAAGTGAACTCATTCTCGTTTCAGCAATTCCTTGCTGATCTTTTGATTAAAAATAAAGATTCAATCAGTCAATATTGGCACTGCCAGCAGCAGCAGCACGCATCCTTTTTCAACAAAGGACAGAGTGAAGAATCCCGTTGGCAGAGAGCCTGTCAGGTGCCGTTAAATCAAAGTGATTGAATGACAGCTGTCATTTGGCTTGGGAAAGTACGAAAATTTCAAATTTTAATTCATGTTACGTAACGATACAACGAGATGAGTATTCACACGTGATTCTGAAGAATCGCGGATTCTGACAAAGAGATTCGTGACGCTCTACCACAGGGGAGAATGGTAGAACTTGAGGTCGAGGTGTGCGTGTTCGTTCCCGGCGACCTCCTGGCCGCACGAGGGTGACGGCGAGGGTTTCACGTTGTTCCCGGCTTTCTCAGCCTCCAGGAGGATTGGGACAAATGGAGCCACCTGGTGATCCGGTATCACCGGCGTCGGCACCGTTGATAATTCGCTCGAGCGCTGCTTCTGCTCTTCCTCGGAGTAGAGGCTCAGCGAACGAGGACGCTCCATTTTCGGGACCGGGGGAGGAATTTCACTAGAAAATTAATCTGGTCAACCAGGTCGTCCTGGTCTAGGAGGTCAACGCCGTCTAGATTTGACGCAATGGCGGACACTCAGGTAAGATTTACCATCTACTCTTTGGATCCGTATCTCTTTGTCAACCGGTGATTGTGTAGCGTCATGTTTACGAATCAAGAATGTATTTGGAAAATGGAAGTTCGTTAAGATTTACGAAGATGGAATGGATAGAATAGGTATGATTCATAGGATTGTTGGCTGATGATAATGGAACGAAAGCGAGTTACTGTAGAAACTTTGTGTTTTTGTTTATTTTTTGATTATATTAGTGGCTGCGAGTGAGAGAGAAAAAAATTAAGAAATAAAACTAGCAGAGAGAAAGGCAAATGAAATTAATGTCTTGCCGTGCCGTATAAATGTGTATAACTCATATTTTATAACTTATCGATATGCAGTACGTTTACACAATAATTTACAATGAAAATAAATAAAATCACATATGCGCGTTTCATTAGATCGTCGATGTACTTTCGGTGTAGTAATATTTGCCGCGTGTTTCTAATACAGCGTGCACGCTACGATGCACGACTATTTCGTAGATTCGTCCGTGACATTTAACTAGAAACTCGAAGGTGCGCCAAGATTCTTCCTATCTCTACCATCGTATCACGGATCGCCGTCGTTTTCCAATCCCGTATTTTTCGCATTTTGGTTAAATCCCATTTCACTCGGTCAATCGTGAAGCAAATGAACTCCGGCGATCCGTCAGAAATTGGAAGATTTTTCGGATCTTCGCTTTTACTTTAAAACAGTCATAAGGAGCGAGAGAAAGATCTCTCTTAGCCTTAAACGATCCATCGCGATTATTACTCACCCGGTCCGCTCGGCGGGCTGGCCAAGCACTGCGGTGTTATGAATAATCTAGAAGAAAGCGTTAATTGAAAATTAGTAATCGACTAGTAATGAGATGCGAGGTGCCCAGTCCTTGTGATTTCGATTGTCGGTTACTTGATTAACGCCAAAAGCGTAAGGCGAATCCTTGAGGTTTTATTTTTTTAAAAAGCCATACTCACGTTGGCCATAGAACATGGCGGTCGGGCTGCAGCATATCTACCGTAAGAGCTGCGCGACACAGCTCCATATTGTACGCCATTAACGCTGCAATGAAAGTAAAATTAATGGTGGTTGCTCGAATTTACCACAGCGCTGATTGCTTCCATTAACGCGAAACGTATTTCCACTCCCTTCTCCTCTTTCCTACCACGCACCTACCTGCTACTGGTATTGTCGCTCGTCGCGTTTCCATCGCTCGACGATTTCGCAGGCAAACTGTATCGGCTGGCTCTGGTCTCCTGACTCTCTGCAAAAGAAAAGGCCATGAAACGACAATGCCGTCGGATGGCTGGTCGATTCGAAGCAAGGTCCTTAAGGTAGATTATCGATGCGTTACTGTCGCGTAGCATTGACCGCATTTTAAAGCTCCCTCTTCATCGGAATTACCAATTTGGGACGTGAAATGAGAACCGATTCGCAGCTGCCGACGTTGCGCAACCTTCGTTGTGCTTTTACGTGTCCTGCATCGGTTTGAAATAGGCAATTCGGAATGGATGACAGTAATTACGATACATAGCCTTACGCTTCGCGCCTACGTTATTTCCTATGAATTTTCTGCCTCATGCCAAGAAAATCAGTAAACGCTTCCATCTGCAGCCATGAGTGACGTTTTTTTCTCGCATTTCTTTGTCGATAAAAAGGAAGACCAGGGGTCCTTTTGGCTGGTGTATTCCGACCGGCTTGGCAATTACGGAGGAGTGTATTTTGTAAAAGTGCATGATGACAAGGGCCGCCGTGTTCACTGAGTAATTAGCCATGGGAACATTTAACGAGACAGCCATCTCGTGTATGTCGGACGGGTCGATTCCTCTCAAAGAAATAATTACGACTCGGTTGCACGAGAGGGTTGCTACCCCCTGTGAATTTTCGCGTATCTCTAGCAGCATTGAGAGAGAAATAACTTTCTATAGTAATTATGATATGCAACGTAAGAGAAACGAAAACTCCGCGGGCGTTTCAATGACGTCGCGGCAACGCTGAGCTGGGATTTTTCGCTTATTTTGCTGCGTCTAGGGAAATATTGATTCGCGAGGAATAACGTGTAGCTTGACGACAACGACGACGTCGACGACGCTGAATAATGTCCTGAGACTGTAATGGAATGACATTCACGGAATGTTTACTTACCGTCGTCAAAGAATCCTTGAAATACGACGAACTTGTTATTCTGCGGAATTATCCTCGAGAGTCCGTAATACTTGTGAAGAAAAGCGAGAAATTTCTCAGAAGGCCGGTCGATCGCCAATTTCACCGGCGTTATCTTCTCCTCCTGCAGCATCATAGAAAGTTCCATTAAATTTTATAATAGACGAGTTTCGTGTGTCTCTAAGAAATCGAGCAACGTCAGAAGTCTAACTAGTTGCTGGAGTTCAGTAACATCGTGTGCGCTACCTTGGAGCGTGACACCCACCTATACTTGACATAATATCCCTTTTTCACGCATATTATTAAGATCCTGAGTGAGCCGTGCTCGATTTACCGTAAGTATAAATATTTAATGCGTCAAATAAAAATATCAACCCGTTAAATTTCCTTCTGGTCTATAAATCGAAAAAGACAAGATCCGCGAGTGAATTTCTAGGGATACGTGAAATCTTTGATATTTTTACGATTTCGAAGTGAAAGTATCCGATTTCAGTGAATTTCTTCTTTGTATCGTAAGACTGCTATTAGCAGCATTAATCTTAATAAAGGGTTGCTCGAGTGGATCCGCCATTATCTATCACGCGAGGCTGCTGCTCTTTTCTTTCGGGTGGCATTTAGTTAGTGGCTCTGCCGGGAAATAAAGTTTCGCTCTAGAAATCAGGGTCGGGCGCTATTAGGAATTTCCATTAGGAAAATTAGACCCTTTGCCGTATTGCTCGGTCGATTTTAAGGGCCGGAAACTCCATGCGAATTTACCGGATGTTGCACAAGTCGACCGCGTAGGGATGGCGATAATATCTTCTTGTCGAAATCATAAATAGTTAAGTAGCTTCGGCAATCTAGATTTATGCAATTTACATTCTTGAATTCTCATAAGAATAATGGATCTATTTATTCGGATTGGATTTCACGCGAGGAGTTGAAGATTTCTCAACTTTACTCAAGGTGTT
The DNA here is from genome assembly GCA_030142225.1 of Pachycephus smyrnensis. Taxonomy (NCBI): domain Eukaryota; kingdom Metazoa; phylum Arthropoda; class Insecta; order Hymenoptera; family Cephidae; genus Pachycephus; species Pachycephus smyrnensis. Next base: position 88,112 of record JARQST010000251.1, on the reverse strand, counting down.
AATGGAGACTCACCGCCAGCATGTGCTGATAAAGGACATTCCCGCAGCCCATACGCTGCCTGGATTCGTGCACGTAGAAATCCAGAACGCATCGCGGTTGCAGCTGATAATGCACGCCCCTGTCGTCAAACATGAAAAGATTTTTCGAGCCCGTCTTCAGCAGTCCTACCACACATCCATTGCCACTGTAAAAAGTTCAAAGCAGATATATAAGTATACACCAGTATGAAGACGTCACAAGATACGTCATAGATTCGCGAGATCGAGCCAGATGAATAACTGGGTCGCAAGAGGCACACGTGGTCCAAGGAAGTGCATAAAGGTAATTATACGAGCTTGAATGCATCTCGCGTAGAAGGGGGTAGGATTAACCCTGCTCCCAGAATTCTTTCAACGACTCGACTGGACTGTACATTCTGCATTCCAGAAAATTCAAAGCACCCGGTCACTTCCAGCATCCGGGAATATAATTTTGGGCCGTAACGTGCGACTCTCCTCGGCCATTATCGTTAGCTAAGATGTACGGGGTTGATATTCCGCCCTTGATTAAGTCTCGGCATTAGTGCCTTCGCGCAAAAATTTCAATAAGGAAATGGTTCCTCGTGAAAGGCCACATTGAAATTGCGCAGTCTGGACGTTCAGCCCTTCGGCATTGATCCAGTAGCGCACCTTCCGGCCGCCTCCCAAAAATCCTCATCCCCCTTCGATCCGTTTACTCCGGACCCCCTTATAATCAACTATGGCTCGCTCTCAGCAGGGGCGCATTAGGATTAATACAAGAATCGTTACTTGTTCGCTTCTCTGTCCACGAGCAGGTAGACCACGTGGTCAGTATCCCTTAATTTAATGGCGCTGGTTATTGGTTTGTTCAGCCCTTGCGCCCTGGCGGAGGCCTCGCCCATGTCGTCGAGAACTTTACTCAGCTGTCTCTGGCATTCGCTGAAACATCAAAACATTCATTGCAGGTAAAGACACGAGAAGAACAATATTTAAGGAGACTGTTGGAAAACTATCGTATATTGATCGATTCGATTAATATTTCACGTCTGCAAACCAATCGCCATGTTGAGAGCAATGACGCGTCGTCAAGGATTCTTTGGAAGTTGCGACTACGGCGGGCTTTGAAAGAAATTCATTAGATTTTTTGTCAACCCCACGCAGAGGGTCGCGCCCTATTTTTAAAGTCAAGGGGCTGCATCTGACGTTCTGAGAGTTGGTGAGGCGGGAGAGGAGGGGAGTTAGCATCCTTCGTGCATCCACGCCTTTCCTCCTGAATTTACGCCCGTAGAGAGGATGAAAATGGAAGAGAGAGAGCAAAGCCGAAACTTCCGAATGCTAAAAGCTCCATTGCTCGAACAGTTAGGTCTGATGGCGCAACAATTATCAATACTTCACTGGCTGCGATATTTCATTTGAAAATTGCCCAGATATTCATATTTCAAAGGATGGAATGTCGGAGCATTAAATTCTCGGGAATTGGATTGCGATTTTCATACTGCATATATATATACAGTGTGTGTGTATGTATACATACGTATAAATTAGCACTGGCTGGTACATAGACTGTGTATAGCCATCTAGGTTATACATAACGGCTCATGCACAACAATCGTAAGAACAAGCTCTCCCTCCTCGTTTTCTCCAATTAACTGCGATTCTACTCTTTTCGAGTTCTCCCACGTTTTTTCTCTTTGCTAACGAGTGTTTTTAAATGTTCGCGAAGTCATGAAGAAAATTGCTGGAGAATTTTTCTACTGGGTGAAAAAACGAGTCACGCGATTCCCGGCACCTTCACTTGAATTGGCTGTCGTACGATCGATAATGGCTATGCCTCAGGGTGAGATATCTTAAAGCTGTTCAATGACAAATTGCGCAGGCGAGATATTAATCTCTGGGCGAAATTTCCTTTAGAAATATGGGAATTCGCGATACGATCGCTGTCTATTTCCTTTCTAATTATTGGACAAACGGGAGGAGGGCATTCGTGAATTATATTCGAGATCGAGGATACATCTCAATTATGGTCCACGAGTATCAAATTTAGATCTATGAGTAAATATTGATTGATCGATCGATCAATCAATCATTTTGAAATACCGTAAGTTCCTCGCACTACTCTTGGAATCTTCAGAGTGATAAATAATTGCTATTCTAAAAAGCAACAGAACTGAGATTTCTCTCGTGACAGAGCAGACTCTAACAGTCAAGGCTGAACTGTGCTTTAACCGACTGATTAGTTACATAACTGTTGAGAGAGATAGCATCGATCGTACAGCCAATCAAAGCCAAAGCCAAAGCGTAATTCTAGTAGAGTTGCCGATGCAAATTCTCATCTGCAGAGTCTTGATCATTCGAGTGATGCAAGAGTCCACAATTCAGGGTTAAAATACGGAGTGAATCGGCATTGCAGCTCTTTCTACTCTCTGTGAAGCGTGAAGAGTGGAAAAGTCTATAGTTGCTAGTGGATCAGGAGTAGCATAGCCGTTATGTCAGGTTTATTAATACACGCTACTCTCTGGCTTTGAAGTTCCCAGCTGACATTCCGTTTCGATAGTACGCACCAAGTTCTCTTATAGTAAACGTTTTTATAGCTGGCAGCACGTGGACCACTATAATAGATATTCAAATGATTTAATGCGGGAATAAAAGACTTTTAACTCGAACTTTCTGTATTTTCCAAGTTTATCGGTTACACCGGATATATCGACGCGGTTCCAATTTACATATGTAAATATAGCAAGTGCGAATCGTTCGAGCGTGATAAGCCACTTTCGAAATTTGTTACCAAGCTTCTTATCGATGTTCAAACTGCGCTATTGTCATTGATAAGCAAGACGCCCGAGCCACAGAATGATCGTGCGATTCGATTATTTCGAGCCCAATGATAATAATTCGTGATAACCTAAAAAGGAGGAGGAGGGTATCATTATTTTCTTCCACACCTTTTTCCGGCTGTAACGGTTAAGTTTGGCCTCGTGAAGACGAGGAAGACAATTCGTTCTTTTCGCTCCAATAATGACCTCCTGCTTTTTGTCTTTCTTCAACGACTCTTTCGTTTTTCCAGTTTTAACGGCGCCTTTTACAGTACCTTTTCAATTCTTCAAATCGTATCGCTCTCTTTCTTTCTATGCCTTCGACCTAAAGGTCGAAATATTTATTGTCATTATAATCCACTTTATTCGTCCTCTGTGTTTCATTTACGTCAGACGCGTCATGCCTGGCTGATTGAAAAGTCGCCATGCTAGCCGACGCGTAGTAATCAGAGTTGCACGCATCCTTGCGCCAGACGTTACTCCTGCATCCTGTGTGCCAGAAGAGTAGGGCTCTTAGGATTCCCTAATATTCTTGTCAGTCCTCGGCGTTTATCATTGTTTTATTTCCATATAAATTCACGAGTGATTGGCACAGTGTTCGATGATCGGATGTACCACGTTTTACAATGATTTCAGATATAAATATAAAGCGTCCGTTCCATTCGTACCAGTCTTCCTGGAACGCGACGTTAAAGCCGGCTGGTCTATGGTGCGTGGAGCAAGGCAGGAGAAGCGAATAGACTTTTTCCACATAACGGGTAACTCAGCAGTAACGCAATTCTGTCTCCTTCTTCCTCGTACTTTAAGTCTGTCGCTCTGTCGCTCTGTTGTAAACTTCCGTAATTCTCGGAGAATTACACGCGAGAATAATTCACCGTTTAACCGGTAACCTGCTTTTCTAAAAGAATCGAAGGTTTTTGCTTGCAAAATTTTTGCACCACTTTTATTCGTCCAAGACGGAATATACACTGGGTGGTAACGTCAATCTGCACTGGTAAGACAGTCTCTGTAGGCGAGAAATAAGCGCGAGATTAAATTGCCGCTTCTTCTAAATCCCTAGTAACAACGGATGCCTAAACACGTTTCTAAGCTTCGTATTGCTATAGCAAGATTGTGAAATATGGAACACGCGACTTCCTGGTTCAAGTATATACGCGAACGTGAGTCATTCCGTGAGAATGACACGTGAGCGCGATCCGTCAAATACGTAATGATGCAATTTTACCTAAACTCCTACACAGATGCCGACAATTTTATCCGTAAGTCGATAACCTCTCGTGGCTCCGGAACTGGATGCATATTCAATGGAACAATGGGTTCCCACGGAAACGAGGGGTAGGATAAAACGAGGAGCCAGACAATCGGCTTAGACGTATTTTAATTAATCGATAAATGATCGCTACTACGCGTCGTACGTTTTTCGACCCTTTTCTCTCTGCCATTGTCATATTGTAGAATTCGTATTTCGAAGAAGGAATAAAAATCATGACCATGCGACTCTTTCTGCTGCCCACCAGACCTGACCTGTCCGCCCACAGGAAGACGTAGCCACGTGAAAGACTCTTTCGAGCCATGAACGTCTCTGTGGCTGCTGCTGATTCGCGTAGCTTTCTACTCGCTTCGAAGAGTCGACGTTCAGTCATCGGTAACTATTTTTCTTATATTTCTGGGGGATAGTATAATTTTTATTTTGCTTTCTAGCTCTTATTGAAAAACCTACTGCTCTATAGCGTAACAAGGAAATTGCGCAATTCCGCTAATTCTGACGCATTTCAACGTGCTACGAGCTGAGCTACTTTTTTTTGCGATTCGAACTCCAGCCGCTTCTCGCCTACGCGACCCATACGGTCTGAGAGAATGTACGCTTTTGGCGATGATTGCACGAATCATCACACAGGTGTAAGATGACGCGTCAACGTTAGTGATCTTAGATTTTATACGTAGAATCAAACTTGGAATGATCAGCTGATTGGACGTCAGCGGTTCTTTGGATATCAAAACTGCACCATGTCCGGATCTGCGTGTAAGTATCTGATGGAATATTATTTTTTTCACTATTCAAATATTATGGAGAACTTTTAGAAAATTTGAAAATCTAGTCAAGCAACTTTCTTTTTTTAGAGACAGAGTCGCGGCTGAATACTTCATCGTGAAGCGCTGAGTCTCGAGCGATATGTACATGTATATACATAAATGGCGTTCTTGGCATTGGTCAATTAGCTGAGACCACAGCTGCGGCCAAGTTCGAGGAATGAATTTCGAACTTTTGGATTATCTTTAAAGAGTCATGAAAGAGATTAATGATAAATTGTAGCACGAATGCGTCATTGAGTCTCGCAACGAACAGTGAAAGTTCTTATACGTTAATTGTTGAGTAAGGGAATTGAGGCAACCTTCTGCAGATCTACAGACGCCCTTCGCCTGGAGGTCGTCTACTTTTATATTTTTACGGATACAGTATCCGATAGTAGGTTCCACACTATTTTTGCAAATGATCGCGAAGAATTAGCAGTAATGATGGTCGGGTCGTCATTGATAAGGGGGTTCACTCACTTGAGTTCCCGTCGGTCACCCTTGAAATCTTCCGGAATCAGTGTGTGTCCAATCTTGTTGATTTTCCTGGGCAAGAGTTTATTCACATTGAACTTGAACTCCATTTTGCTTGCGTCACTCTTCAAATCCTTTTTTCAAAATCTCGTTTAGAAAGCTTCGAAAAAATAAGCCGTTCGACGTAAACGAAGCGAGCGCAGAGAAATAAAGAGAAAAAATACAGGGATGCTGCTGGCTAAAAGATGAGTCTGACGTTCCTCTGAGGATCGATCGAGTCCGATGCCCGAAGAGACAATTCGTGACGTTTCGTAAACACACCGATATAACGTTCTTAACCTTACGATTTTATAGATTTTCGGGAAACACTCGCGCTTCTTAATTACACTATTGACAAGTTGATTCTTCGAAGGACACTCGGGTAATGTCTATACCAAACAAGAATTTACGTATTGTGGAAGGAGCGAGAGTAAAATCCTTGGTTAACTCTCTATTGGTAGAAATTCATTGACTGACGTAAAATCGATGAAGACTCCAATAGGGATGCTGACGCGTCCTCCTCTTCCTCTAGTTTCTTATCTTAACCTGGATGTGTATCCCATCGCCAGAGGGATGACTTTACGTTTTATAGTCTTTATCGGGTATAGGGTTGAACCCGTGACGCGTGACCCCTATGGCAGGGCCAATAAAAATTCGCGATACTCCGGGTTGACGTACGCGATACACCTCGACTCGAGAGTTACGCGACTACCTGGTGGACCCTCTGCTGGTCCGGACTTCACTAGCGGGAGCGCGCCTTCATTTTTTCCAGAAAGCCGCGCGTCGAGCTGCGCGCACAGCGAAGGCCGTGCTAGATGGCTGGCTGGTGGCTGGCTGGTGGCTGGCATATTACAGCTAAGTCAAATGAGCAATGCGCTCGCGCAACCTTTCAC
>JARQST010000251.1:2485-80486 GCA_030142225.1 Pachycephus smyrnensis | reverse complement strand
ATATTCCTGTTTTGACATACTTTACAAAAATGCCATCTACTTCTGGAGCGCAATCTCGGTAGTAGGACAGCGTCCTCAATAAACGACGAGTGGTTCTCGTCGTATCTCGTCCAGTCATTAACTCTCTGTCCCTCCTCCAGACTCTCAGAGATAATAGCACCAGGTGTTATATTCAAGGTAGTATAGCTATCTACCAAGATGCTGTATAGTGTCTACTAGTAGCAGTAGACCGGAAGAAGTATCTTCAGGCACTAGGAAGGTGCACTGGTACACTGTGACACCACCAGAGGAATAGCGTTGCGTGGCGGGCCGCACTCTTCCCAAGTTCGCAGTCTCGCGTTGACCGCGAGTCCGTGCATAACGTGCCGCTGCGTTTCCATTTAGTGTTTCTGCAGTTGAAATTTTGAAGTCGCAACCGGTGCTACTTCCGTATCCGTCCTAATAGTCGTCCTCGTAACGCGATCGGCATCGAACGAGTGAATTGGCGCGATGAGAAAGAAGTAAATAAAAGATTTTGTAAATCGTCACTTATGGAATTCTGATTGATGCTGTATCCCGAGTGAAGAAGCATCAGTAATATTGAGCATCTTTGAGCAAGATCTATTGGTGCAATAGAAAACGTAGTGCATCTACTACGGAATATTTCCAACGACGAAAGCCCGTTATACCGTCCAGCGACTCTCAACTTACCCTCGACACGGCTTTTGCCGCCCCATTTGTTATTCAGGTGACACAGAATCTTTCCTTCCTTCCATCCATCCATTTATGCTTGTTCGGACTTTATCTTCTTATCTTCTCGCAACGATTTCTTTCCCAAGATGATTAATGGCCGACCTTTTCTTACGGAGACTATTATTCCTGACTTATTGCTTTTCTTTCTTTATATGCTCGTCCTAACCGTCTCTACTATACGGTTGAGGGTAGTTTGGTACTTTTTGTATTTCTTGTCATGATTTTTAAGTGTAATTCTTCTTTTTACAAACTAAACGTAGTTCAGGATTGTTTTTGAAAGAGCGACTGGGCTAAATGGAGCGTGAGACGTATTGAAAGTGCAGAGTGTATGTTATTAAATTTTTTGTTATGCCTACGTGAGCGTTATTGTGTACATATTGAAATCGTATCGTTTGGATACGTCTGTAAAGATTTCGTGGAATTTCACAAAGAAGCAGTTGCTTTTAACTGGGACATTTGACAAATGAAGAAAAGCGCTTTCGCACAGTTTCAAGTGGCATGGGTATTCGGTTAGTCATTTAAGTTCTTTTATTTGGTATTCGCTTAATGGAAACTCCGTGTAAATATGCGGGCAAAGTTTACTGGCCTAATTACCCACGGAGAGACTTCGCTTCGAATGAAGAAAACGCGTAAAGCGTCATGCAGATTCCCCATCTTTTTTTCTTCGTAAAAAATCATAGAGTGACGCACGAATTTGTCTCGTAACAGTCGCTAATTATTCGCTACTTTAACGTGAAATCATCTGTTCGCGCAAATCTTCTCGCTCGATGACGTCACTGAGCGACATAGGTACACAGGGAATTCCAGAATTCATTAAGTTAGTAATGGCAATGCGTTAATGCTTAACGCTTTATATCAATCTCGCTTTAAAATTATACAGAAAATTAATGAGGTACTCCGTAAAAATAAAATAGCTCTGCGCAATTACTATTTCTGAAATTATAGCTAGTCGTTGGCGTCGTTTCCAATGTCCATTCCGATTACCTCAAAAGTAATGGCCTACGTTCAATCATGAATTTCGACTGATCCCCTGGAACGACAGTGTATAAACGAAAAGTAAAGAAAAGAATGAAATAGGCGTGTACCAGTTATTGGCCGCTATTTCATGGCCATTTTGTCGGACTTTACGAGCGGCTGAGACCCGTTATTTCTGGCGTGCGTCAGTGCCGTTAGTGAAAGCCGAAGCAGCCGGACATTTTTCTCGAAAATAATTTGTGTATATGCAGAGCCAACACGAAAGTCGACTCCTTCCTTCCTTTTGATGCAAATAAAACGGTAAAAGTTGCCCGTGAACACTGAACGTGACCGGAATATGCATTTCCGGTCAATGCACCGAACAAGCAGGAAACACGGCATGTTCGTCGCAAATTTCTATTACAGCGTTCCTTCTTTTTTTTCCAATAAAAACCTCACACGCAAATGCAATTTAAAATATTTAATTTTTCAACATACGTCAATGACGCCCACGCGCTTTCAGGAATCATCGAGTGTACCCGAATACATGGAGGATACCGATAAAAACGCGTAGGCCGAATTCACAACGACCTTAACCTTCAAATAATGTCCCAAAGAATTTCGCAATGGCGCCAGTGAAAGAAATCGAGGACACGCGTGATTCATATCGAGCGACGTTCCCTTCTCGAAATTCTAGATAAAAGCACGAGATTTCATTTTTCAGAAACTCAGTCGTTCCTCGAACTCCAGACGTTACGTAAAAATAGAAAAAAGAGACCCAATAAAAAAAAACCATCTGCTTCGATCAAAGTAAATGAAAAATTATTAGTGGCCATTTTTCATTCGCCCCGTAATGCAATATGAACCTTGCGTACAATTAAAACATTCTTTTTTGTTAACAAGCATATTGTTTTCCATTGTTTCAGAATGTTGCGTATATTGTTACTCGTGACACTGGCCTCTATAGGCGTTCATGGCATCGCCATTGGACAAGAAACATCAGGAGACTCCGAACTGGCAAGACACTACAATTCTCGTTACTCCATCTTCGACGAGCCATACAATATCGAATTCAAGTATCACAATTATGAACAAATGAGTCGATTTCTAAGGACGACCTCGTTGCGCTTCCAGAATCTCACTGCCCTATATTCTATTGGAAAGTCTGTCAAGGGTAAACTAAACATTATTCCGTATCGATATATCATCTTCATCAATATACTATTAATCGTCCCACCGACATTTATGATTTCCATTAACAATGAGAACTCTAGCCGTTATCGTACTCTGTTCATCGCGATAGCGTGCCCTGCAGCATTTCCATGTAGCGATTGCTGCTCAACAATGTTAACTGATTAGGATACGCACGCGTTATATATCTTCATTTCCGGTAAAACAGTGACAATAGATTATGCGATTATACAAGGTGTTTTTTTACTGTCCAGGTCGTGATTTGTGGGTAATGGTCGTCTCGTCCTCACCGTACGAACACATGATCGGTAAACCGGATGTCAAATATGTGGCAAACATACATGGAAACGAGGCCGTAGGACGTGAGCTTATGCTACACCTTATTCACGTATGTAACTATTGTATATCATTGTTTATTGTTAATTATATTTATTTGCCTTTTGTCCTACGCACTTTCGCGTATCTATCTCCGTTGCGATTGGGCATCAATCGCAAATTTGTATTCGCGCGGAATATATTTTTGGTGTGGCAAACCTTATGAATATTCTCAAGGTACGCGACTGTCCAACCAAACCTCACTTTATGTCCTTGCTCGAGAGACCTTATCCGAGACGACGTCTTATTTACAAGTTCATGAAAACATGTAGGTGCTGTAGCAGCGCGTGTTAATTATCTCGTAATTATTCTGCCGTTTATTATTGTTCACGGTGTTCTGAGTATCGAAGGTCGACCTTGAATAATTTATTACCTTTTCATGCTCGACCTTAATTAACATTCACACGATCAAGTGGAATCTCGGAAGTGGGTCTTTCTTATCGGATTATATTTGTTAGCCGTTTACCAGTAGCTATATTTTGTTATATATATTATAATTAAAAAATTCTATTTAGTTTTATTTAATACACGCAAGAATGCGATGGGTTTTCATATGATTTTTTGTAAATTCGCTGATTGTGATTAGGATGTAAAAGGTATCGTGGACGTTGCTGCCTAAAAGGAACAATGACATTTTTCTGTCGTACAATTGTGCGATTAATTAATTAACTGTGTCGCGGGATTTCTATGATAAAATTATTAATTATTCGTTATTAAATGGCACAGTAAAAATTTGTTAACAATTCTTTTCGTACGACAGTTGCTAGTTACGAAATATGGATCAGATCAATACATCACTTGGCTCTTGGATAACACACGTATCCATATACTACCGTCAATGAATCCGGATGGTTTTGAGGTCTCCAAGGAGGGGTCTTGTGATGGTGGTCAGGGCCGGTGAGTGTCGAATATCGATATAGAGAATTTGGATACTGTAAATATATCCAGTTATAAATTGATTTATCGACTAAATCTTTTTTTACTTTCTTTCCTCGTATAGATATAACGCTCGCGGTTTCGACTTGAATCGAAATTTTCCGGATTACTTTAAACAGAACAACAAAAAGAGTCAGCCGGAAACGGAAGCGGTAAAGGAGTGGGTTTCGAAAATTCAATTTGTTGTATCCGGAAGTCTTCACGGTGGCGCCCTCGTCGCCAGCTACCCATTTGACAATACTCCGAATTCACGTGAGTGAAATTTGACTATTTTTCACTTTTTCAACGCTATCTCTGGTATCTTTCGTTTATTCTACGGGATGTTCCGCATCCGTTGGAAAAGAATTTCGAATGAAGGTAACGTCAAGTTGTCACCTTGCGAAGGTGACGATTAATCCGAGTAGAAAGTGTGATGGATGAACAATGAACAATGGGACAGTGTTAGAACGAGGATAATTTTCCGGTAAATTAATTCTTCGTGCGTTCGAAACTTTACTTGCGCAACAATTTCATTTTCCTTTTGTTTCTCTTTGGGTTTTTTGTTTCGTTTCGCCACAAAAATTACGTCCGTTCAAAAGCGAATGATACGACGAATCTCACAGCGTCATGGCATTGAGAACAGAGATGATATCGAATAAACGATCCTGCGCTTCCATTAAAAACGCCCCGTTTGCAAAATATTATTTTCCATCTCTCTATTTAGCATTTAAAAAAAAATCATTGTCTAATTGTTATCACACTTGACTTAACGTTGCCTGTGAATTTTCATGCAATCAGGAATATGTCGTTCGGCTCCGTTGTGCGCAGGTATTGTGAAAAAAAAATACTTTACAATCGTTTACTCATCAGAGGGCGATTAACGACGTTATCTAATCACTCTGTTTTCTACATACGGACCGAACGGCCAAACGGACTTGAAATTTTGTCAAAAATTTTTTTTTACCCAAAATGAAAACTAGAATAACGACGCTGATATTGAAAAAAGAAAAGCAGGAGTTTTCATGAGTTTTTAACCTTTTTCATCTGTCTCCATATTATTATTTTCAATCGTTTTCGTATCCATATTATTATTATATCGTGATCATCACAGTGTTTCAGAGTTACACGTCCACACCGAGTCTATCCCCTGACGATGATGTGTTCCGTCATCTGTCACTGACTTATTCACAAAATCATGGCTCCATGTTTCGCGGTGCAGCCTGTTCAGCTTCACAACCAGGATTCAAACATGGCATAACAAACGGTGCCGAATGGTATCCGCTAACAGGAGGAATGCAAGATTTCAATTACGTCTGGAATGGCTGCATGGAAATAACCTTAGAATTGTCTTGCTGCAAATATCCTCCAGCCGAAGATCTGCCACATTACTGGGAAGAAAATCGAGTGGTATGTTTTACGTGACGAATAAAACATTTCTTTAATATATTATTTTATAAAAAACGCCTCCTTCTTCCAGTCCCTGATCAAGTTCCTGGCCGAAGCGCACCGAGGTGTCCATGGATTCGTGATTGATGAAAATGGAAATCCAGTCGAAAGAGCATCGGTCAAGGTCAAATCTAGGGACATTAGTTTTCTTACTACCAAATACGGCGAATTCTGGAGGATACTCTTACCTGGAGTTTATAAACTAGAGGTGAATTATTAATTATCATTAAATTCATAATTATAAGTATCTCGTTTACGAAAAATTCCAAAATTGATAACTCTTCGTATCGGTCAATTAAATGAGTTTCCCTTCGTTGCATAGGTTTACGCAAATGGCTACAGTCCTCGTGAAATTGAATTTATGGTAATCGAACAGCATCCCACCCTGCTCAACATTACCCTTCACACCACAAAGGTAAGTCTAGCAATAGTTTAGACGCGACAGGAACGTTGTATATAAATATACAAAAGTACTAACGGAATTTTCATACAGGGAAAGTAAAATATTTAAAATTCTAATCACGTTCTTACCCGCTAATAATAGAGGATGGGTGAATAATATATACAGTTCGAAATGTGACTTCTAACGGTATTCAGGTGGCCAAGACGTTTTTATTTTTCTTCTACCAACTCAAATTAACGTCTCACTCATTTTCAAGACATCCTGTATAATACAGCCATGAAAATCCCCACTGCGCTGTACATTTGAAATGCCAAAGACAAACGATAAACGATTTGACATTATTCTACGTCACCAAACGCCTCAATGTAGGTGCACTAGATTCTTCTTCTTTTTCGTTCTCTTTTTAATCCGATCCCTCTATGTAAAATGGTTTTGAAAATGGTGGCGCACGCGACTTCCTGTACATAATGCGAATACGTGGAACGTATGAGTGCGAATAGGTGGTGTGTGGTTTCAGAGACGGAAACCAAGTCGCAAAACCGACGATGGCGAGGAGGTCCAGGGCTGGGAACCGGAAACGGAAGCGAGGGCCGAAGTAACGGGCTCCTTAACGCGCGTTACTTCCTCGGCGTCTTCTCTTCCGGCCACCGACACCATCGTCTTTCCTACCTCATAATCTAGTCCTCGATGTCCCCATAAAGTCCCCCTGTAATTTAGCCGGCTAGCTCCCTTCCACGCACGAGTAACGTGTAAGTAATGGAGTAATTCGCAATCGGCCGTTAACTGTGCTTTCATTTTTATATTGCCAACTGATCTATCGACGTCAATCCTCCATTTTACGCGTATTCGGCTTACATACGATATTTTATTCTTCTCAGCTTCCGATTTTTCTCTGCATCCTCTTCTTCTCCGCATTCCTTCTATCACACTGTACAATATAACCATACGCTCATAGAGAATACACGCAACAGCCATATTATTGTAACAACCGCCATTACTAACCCAGCCAATTTACTCAAAAAAGATATTCCTCAACGCATATTCTTCGCAGCTCTATGGAAATCGTATTAATATATTTATTCATCTGTGTATTTATAATATTACGTGTCATTTATTTTCTTGTAATTCATTTCAATTCCCACTAATGATTTAATGTATTCCGTATCAACTGTGTCACCCAATGGATTCTTGGTACATCCAATAGGTCCTGCATTATTTACCGTTATAACCATGATCGTTTGATTTCAGTTGAGAGAGAGATAGAGAATCGAGAAGAGAGATAGATAAGGGAAATTGATTAAAAGAAAATGCCCAGGACGTGATCGTCATTCTTTAACGATTCTGACCCAGATACGAATTTAGCCAGGGCACTCCAATTTCCTCCGACTCGAATCCTGATATCTTAGCAAAGTAATTCGATCGCGTCTAAAAGCGTCGACGGAGGCGAATCGTTATCGTCCTCGTCGTATTTCAGGATTGCTTTTCTCCATCCCGAAGGAGCCACATAAACATATATGTTGTACATAAGTAACTATGTATAAAGATATATGTACATAAATGTATATATGCACTCTCTCTATGTCCACCTGTCTAAGATTTCTCCGTGAAAGAATTCATCTTAAAGTTTCATCTCTCAATAAATCCCAAACGCCTCGACCTCGATTCTACTTTTCGTGCGTGCATGCGCCAGCTGTTTTAATTAATCGATGGCCGATTACGCTAATTAAGATTTATAATTACCACGGCATAAATCGTACTGTGATTCATAGCTCTATTAATATAGGGTGCTGTACTGCGGGTGCTAATTAGCTGACGCTATTAATAACTAGGTACAACGATGCTTGCGTTAATTTTTTTTTTCACACGTGCTTATTGCTACTTTTATTATCAAGGCACAGTAGACGGATATTAAATCTGATGAATATTGAAATTACATTGAATCTTAAACGAAGGATCGATTAAATGTATTATTTGTGTACTAAGCATTTTCATGTCTTGTTCGTTTGAGAGTTAACAAGAGACTTTAATTTTTATGCTGATCGCTTGGCTAGTGCTAAAAAAAAAAGGTTTCATAAGGAATTTCTAAAATTTTTTCCGTCAAGAGGACAAAAGAAAAAAAAACGTTACGAACAGAATTTCATTTCGCTATGGCTAATTATTTTGGGCTATTTAATCGTTTCAGTGTACTTCTCAGTCTACTTGTCGTATTTATAATCGAAATTAGAAACGCCCACGGATTGTGCAATGTTCTTTGGAATTATTTTTCAGAGACTGGACGACATCGGCGACGATTCTCCGGGACCTTACCCAGGCGTAAACGGTCCTTTAAGGCCCTATCCTCACAGGGACTACACTCTACATTTAAGACCAAGTTCCGGTGCTAACACTGCCGGCGATTCCAACAACGGAATCTTCTCCTCGATCAGCAACGGCTTCAATTCCCTCGTGAGCAATCTATTCGGCTGATCTTACGCCATTTTCACCCTCCTTAGAGCCCCTCCCTTCAATCTCAATATCCTCTCTATCGCACTTCCCATCCTCCTCCTCCTCTTCATGACCAGCAGAGCACTTCCGGGACTTATCAGGACTCTTCGGGAAGCCTGATATTTATTGCTGATCGAACGCGCCTGCGAATAACTGCCCTCTCACCAATCATCGTCATCAGCATGGCATCGATCAGTGTCATTTCCGCATCCCTCTTCCGATCGATATATCGTGCGCATTAAATTGCGAATCATTTAATTATTCTTTTTTTCCTTCCATTCGTACATTATTCCGTAAGAGAATATCTAATGTATACTCTTACTTTGATATCTTGTTCGCGCGAACGTTATTATTATGTATTTATTCGATTAACTCTGGAACTGATTTATTATGGTAGTTGAATAACAAATGAATTTCTTTTTACACGTAATTAATTGCATCGACAAAGTTATATGGGGCGCGTTTGTGGTATATATCGTTTTTTTTAAGGTGGTCGTAAGGGATTTTACATTCCGTGTTACATTCTCTAAGTACGTTGAGGATCCTTGGATTTTTATTAATTATTATGTAACGGGTTAATTGTTGTATTAAGCTCGCCGACGGCTAATTGCAATTCCCAATGCGGACCAGACTTGTGAAAAAAATATACGTATATATTATATATATCAAAAAAAGAAAGTCAATTACCATTTTAATTAAAGCTCTATCAGTTAATTTTAGATAATTCACGAATGGTGTATAGTCAAAACAGTATTATTGGCGTTTCAGCAACTTCGAACGATTATTTTTTTAAATCCCGCATGATAATTGTATGGACCGTTGAAAAAAAAAGATGAAAAATAAAAATCATCCCTTGTTTTTCTGGCCAAATATATTTACATATAGTATATTATTATTCTTGTTATTGTCGTTGTTGTTGTTATTAATATTAATATTATTATTATTAGCACTACGATACGGCCCAATAATGTATTCAGAGAAACTAAACTGCAATAGTAGATCATATATCAGTATATAGATTACTTAACGTTATGTATTCTTTTACCTGGCCACCTGTAACGAAGTATCTTCTTCTGTGGAAAGATCAAGCCGTGCACGTTACGTAATTGTAAAGAGGAAACATAAAGAGACAGAATCGCGAAAAGGACGAATGAAAAAAAGAAAAGAAATACGAGTCCCCAAAAACGTGTTCCGAAACTGCATCCAAAAATGATTAAACGCAATTGCACCGGTACTGAGGTGAATTTTCATCGAGCAGATCCTGGAACGATTACTAATTAATAATAACGAATTACGTGTCGATTAATTGACAATATTTCTAATTAATTGATGCTGCTATCAGTTTGTTAATTTATATCGTATAGCCATGGACCTTTCCATTGTATCTATGTATTAGCCTGACACGCATACGTATGCAATTGCTATAAGAATTATGAATTAGTTTTATTTAAAATTAATATCGCGTTTTTCAATTAGTACCGGTACCCAGCGAGCTGATGACTTAATCACTTAATAATTGGAAGCGAAGCGTTTAGTATATTTTTCATACGATCCAATGATTGTGGCTTCTCGCTATTGCGTAGAGTATTAATTAATTAATTAATTAATTAAAAGGAAACCGAGCGACCAAGCGATATCGAGAGGATGATTTAATACTAGGAATCTTAACACTTAAATAATAATATATATATAATGTACTTATATATATATCGTATTATATTTATTGTTACGTAAAAGAGGATCACAATAAAATATAATTAAATATAACAAATCGATGTTCAACGCAATATCTTAATCAACCGATTTAATCTTCTGGTGATTATTGAAATTATATTACCTCACTTACCTATACGTCCAATGGTAACTGTATTTTCATTTGTGCCGTGTACAAGTTCTAACGTATCGAGTAATCGAATTACATTTTTATCATTTATGGAATATTATACTTAAAAAGAGTATCTATTTTGTGTCTAATCCATCTAGCGTATCTGATAACACGATGTGCGTTTAATTGAAAACTTACGAGAAAAGACTGGTTCGATCAATTTGTAAAAAATTGTTTGTCTTGTACAATGGATTCTAGAGAGATTATAAATTTCTAGCGTTTACGTAAGAGAGTCGTACGTGAAAAGGTGAAAAAGAATTTTGGTACGATTCTGCAAGTGTAAACAGACCAATGCTTAATACTGTTTTGCATTAGGATCGTTATCGTGATTCCGCTTATATCTGGCGTTCGCAGTGTCAGTCAAAATTGCTGATTGACTTGTCAATTAGTCTGACTTCTATTTTTTTGAATTTTATAAACAGCTCGACCTTTCCTAAAGTCGCCAGTTTTTCGTACAATCAAACGTCCTAGAACACTTTTTCGAACATCAGATACCCTGAGGTTCCCGTAGGTCTTGTTTGGTAAATGTAAATAGTTATCAAAAAAGATAACAATCTTCACGAACTATTATCATTACACAATGGACTAAACGTCTATTATGCTGTTACGCTTCTTATCGATGTCCGTAGAATCCAAATCATTTCCAAGACTGCCGACACGACCTCGCATACCAATACCTCCGCCTGCTTGTCCTGTGGCTTTTAATTTTTCCTGCATCTGTGCCAGAATATCCTGCATCCTTCTGATCTGTAATAAAAATTCAAATTTGATTATTGCGCAATTCACATTACTTGCACACAGTCTACGATAGGAGATCAAACGTTTATCTTACCTCCTCATCCTTTTGCAAAAGAAGTCTGTCCGTGTCAGAGATATTATTATCAAAATGTGGTCCAGAGTCTCTCTTCAGTTTACTAAAAAAAAATATCAAAAGATTCAGAACCAGAGCGAATCGTTCGTCAAAGCAGGAAATTAATCTACTTCAAAATTCTTTTATTTCAAACCTAACTTCGACTTATGATACTTAACTATTATGAGCTATAGGACTTCAAATTATTTACGACAAAGAGAAAGAGAGAGTACAGGATAATTGTACTAATTGTTAAAAAGTACTCTACGAATATTGATCATAACAATTGCTTTATTTATATCACGTTAACGTGCTTGCGCAATTTATTCCAAGCAAAAACTACGCGGGGTGCATTACTTAAGGTATAATAATTAGAAGTAATAATTATTTACATGCGTAGATACCTCCGTTCACGTATCGCCTGTTGGGAAATTTGCGAAATACATTGTGCACGGAAATTCTCGTAATGCACGTCCTGCGTGACGTCCTTCAAATCCTGCATATGAGTTGATATCAACATAGTCCTCAACTTCACGAAATCACTGTGCTGTGGATTTTCCACTGTAACAAGCAAAGTGCTTACTGACTACCTTATTTATTTTTTTCTTCAAAATCCATCCCTTTTGCATTACCTTCGACAACCCCCCAAGGATATTGTCGGCCACGAACTTTTCGACCAGCCACTTCCAAAACTGTAGAACTGCCAATCACGGCAAAAGGTATACAAGCCTTTAGTTCTTTATCTTGCTGCTTGAATTCCTCGTCTTCGTCGCTGTCACAGTCAGGAAATTGATAAATCTGAAAAAGTTGACCAAAAGTTTAACGATAACCTTACGAACTTTAATGCAATTGTTACACAGCCATGTATTACCTGTATTTCGTGTTCTTCAATATCAGCCAGGATTCGTTCTTTGAGTTTCTTCACTTCCTGTGTAGTGAGAGTATCTGCTTTTGCTATAACCGGTACCACGTTTACTTTACGATGCAATCTTCTCAATACCTCAAGGTCCAGCTGACGCAACCTAACAAAAACAGTATCATTCTTATCATTGTCCTTAACCTAAATGTCGTTCAAATATTTTCTACTCGTTCTTTACGTATAATTTCATTGGAAGATATATAGTTGTATTTTGAGTACCCGTGTCCGTATGGCGGTATGAAGTATAAACAGCAATGAACACGATTATCTTGAATATTTTTACGATTCAATCCACTCTCATCCGTGAAGTATTGTCTAAATTGATCGTCGATATAAGCCGAGCAGGCTTTCCACGTATCCTCACAGTTCACGGCATCCCCGAAACCTCGATAGCAAAAATATTTATAAAAGGTGACTTCAAAATTTCCCACGCAGTAGCTAACCTAACCTAACCTAACCTAGCCTTTTCTTTTTATAAATCAAATTTTACCTGGAGTATCGACAATCGTTAATCGAAGACGTACTCCGCGTTCTTCGATGTCCATCGTTTTCTTTTCAACGGTTGTAGTTTTTTCTACGCGTTCTAAAAGAAAAAATGTGCACATTTACGTAATACTTAATATTGCCTTAGATATACATATGATATTTCTGGTATTTAAGTACCAAGAGCATCGGGTATTCGTCGTTCCTTGTAAAGATCCCCAAGGAAAAGACTGTTTATCAAAGTTGACTTCCCAAGACCCATTTCGCCGACGACCATCAAGGTGAATTCGAATCCTCTCTTCACGGATTTCCGGTGCACTTGCTCCGGAAGTGTCGCGAATCCAATATAGTCCCTGTCTTGCTAAACAAAGTTTGACTTTCTTAATTATATCAACCAAAAAAAAATCATTGAAACAGCGCAGAACAATCTTCACAAATTCCACCTAGTAAAATCACTACAAATTGCATAATACAAGTAGAAAAGATGGAATAAATATATAGTATCTTGTGCATTCTACAAATATACATATATATATCCGATTCTAATACTAATCTAGCGTTCTATATCTATTGACAAGTGTTATCAGAACGTGACGTAGTACCACAAACTGTCAATACATACTGTCCACTTAAGTTTATATACTGTATACGTAGTTAATACATATTACGTATGACACGCTTACACGATGAGGAAATTCTCAAGGGATTAAATGCAGCATCACAAGATACTATGGACCGTTATGGGGGTTGATATAAGGGTAAGAAAGAGGTGCACTTACCGCTGGACATGTTAACGGCAACAACAACACTAGCCGGCGCTTTGGTTGTCGTCGGGGTTGAACTAGGGTTGCAAGTGAAAGCCACCCTCTTCTCATTCTGCGCTGGCGCACCCTCGCATTCGCGATCAATAACGGCGCGTCTCCATAAGGGGTGCGAGGGAAGGTCGTATCCTAACGTTATCCTACGAGACTGGACGCACTGACAGGAAACGTCGAGGAAAATATTTTTACCATTTTTTGAATGAACTTTATATAAATGTTTCCTGACAATTATTTTTCTTGTTAATTGAATTATTAATGTTGTCGAGAAATATTTAGTTGATTTTGTCATATATTTTTCTTTTACTTACACGCTGGACGCTGTCGCGTTTACTTTGGATTTTGTTGCATTTCGCCATTTTATTGAATCGTTATCAGTGGGACGATTCATCGTGGACGAGATAAAGCGTCAAATGAAATTCACAGATATTCGTGTGGGTAATTATTTGGAGAACAATATTTTACATTGCAATTTCGTTTATTTAACATTTAACTAGGCTCGATACAATTTTTAATAAAACCCAGGTACGCAGCCATCTTTACTCGTAAATATTTGTATTTATGTGGCACATGGATACAATTTAGCGTGCGAAACTACCTGGTAACAATGGAACAACGCGTGACAGCTACGAAGTAAAGGACACTCAGTATTGTTGCTGGAACAACAATCAATTAAAATCTTCCTTAAGCATTTTCTTTCAAGGTTCATTTGGTCATTATCGGTATGACACTTTAGATATGGCTTTGTATGCAAATTATTTTCACTATTTTTTCCAATCTTAATAGCAATTTACATTTTCTTGGAACTCATTCGTATATTGCCGGTCAGGGATTCGAACATTGAAAACGAAATGATTCTTTTATCTTCATTTTAGAAAAAGGTGCTATCCCTGTCAATTGATTCAATTGAATAATTGGAGAATTAACCTGAAGATTGTATTATTGATTGGGATAATTGCCAAGCAAACACTACGGGATAATTGTGATGTTAATTTGCATATAGCAAGTACATCATCATATTGTATAGTACTGCGTTGGCGTGTATTAAGATTTGCAAAATTGAATATTATCAAATTGTCATTCAGTATTTGCGTGATAACTGTTTCGTTATTTAATTGTATTCAATTCCACTGTAACATTACCTACTTCGATTATATTTTCAGTTAATAAGAAAATACTCAAATAATTATACTGATACTAGTTATTACATTCATGCGGTGCTTTGGTCATTGTTAAAATAATTAATTATAATTATTTTCACGTGAAAACCGAACATGGCGAATCAGCACAAATCGCGTGTAACTATTAAATTATTTACACGTTCGTCGCGAAGCAACATTGAAAACTTACGTATTAAAAACCAATAATTTTCTTTTAATAAATACTTTACGCGTTCAACAATACGAGATTGGCCTACCGACCGGATATTTGCAACGAAACAATGCGAATGTATTACTAAAAAAAAGTGATGGAACGTAAGGTGAGAAAAAGAAATAAAAACAAGAAATACCGATACGAGTATTCGAGACTGTCGTGTGCAGAATGGTTCTCGAGGATTACGTAAATTCATCTGGCAGAAAATTATTTACATTATCGCCGAAGAGCCAAAACCAACCATACTTTGAACTATTATTTTGATATACGGGACGTACACGATGCACCGTCCACAATAGCGTTCGAAAATAGTTCTGGCTGGAATTAAAAGGATCCAAAGTCGTCGGCTGGAACAAGCGAGGCGGTTAACTATTGGCTACGACCAAGAGAACCAAGATCGCGCCGAAGTCGGGGTCTTCGGACTTGGTGAGGACGGGGTTGACGCGTTTGGAGTTCCAGGAGTCTTAGAACTTGCCAGATCAGTTTCTTCCAAAGTTTTTGGCTGGACCTTCTGGTTTGTTTCTTCTTGCATCTTCAACTCATACCGTCGCACATCTTCTAGGGTCATTTCGCACCATTCGTCGATCCAAGCGAAAGCTTGTCGGTGTCCGAGCAAGAGGACATCTCGGATGCACTAGACAAAATTAAGGATGTGTGTTAAATAGGAAATATATTATTGCTATTTAATATGCAACGGATCTTACCCGGTGAATAAAGTCTTCCACGCGAGTCTGCATGCCCCAAACTTCAAAAGATGCGTGTACTAATTTGTAGGAGCACATTATGGGTTGAGTTGCTTCACGCCAGCCTTCCACCAAGGGACCACGACCAGTCTTTTTCGATTGAAAGAATTTTGGATCCTGCGGAATAACAGAAAGATACAGGTTTTTCAAATGGTTTCCTTTTGTACAGTGAATTAACAATGATTATTTTTCTCTGCAACGGTATACCTCTTCCTCCTTGTAGTGTTTTGCAGATAATTCATCATAGGCAATGTCTACAAAATCCACCTCTCGGGATGCCAGTTCTACTGGCGAGAGACCTAGACACTGTTTAATGAACAGTATGTGTTACACGTGGAAACATTATATCTTTGTATTCATTCGGTATTTCTTTAACACTTACATTCTCTGTGCAACCATTATTGTCCTCATAGCGGGTTTTGATGGAGATACTAAATTTTGGTATGAAGGAACACTGAAAAATAAAAACAAAACTTAATATACTTTTTTTTTAAGTGTAAGATAGTATATGGTACTTACTGTATATTCTGCACATCGTCAGGAAATATGCAACAAAACAATAATTTATAATTTACATATTATAATGCATTAATGTCAAACTTTACAGATTGAATTAAATATCAAAGCATTTATAAAATTTATTCTGTCTCTGTCTATAAAAAATAGTATTGAATATTAGAAATTTACCTGTTATTGTAAATGGATAGTAATTCCATGCCTTCTCGGTTACGTAAAATATCCTTGGTATAACTGACTGTATCCAGTATGGTAATTTACTATAAATTAATAATATTATTAGTAAATTTCAAAGTATCTATTTAACATATACTTTTTATTGATAAGTATTGTGTGCGCAAAGGCCCAAAATAAGATAAAGCTATTATTAACAATGATACATTAATGAAGATTCAAACTAATAATTCTTGGAGATTACCTAGAGAGATGAATCCTCTTCTCAGTGAACTGACCCTTGCCATGCACTGGATCTTCGCAGGCAGAATTTTCAACAACTTCAACACCTTCATCAGAATCTGATTGTTCGTGACTGTGACGTGCAATCATGTATAATTGACCTATACGGTACTGTAAAAAAGTTTACAAAATAAAAAAATTGCATAAAAAGGAAAGTAAAAAATAGATTCTAACAAAAAGAAATTGCACAGAATATTGGATCGTCTCATCAATCATCCTGTACAACAGAATATACAATGGAACATGTTGAATTGCTAAAGTTTGTTTCATTGTTGCACATTTAACACAGATTATTTATAATTAATTACCTCCTCGGTAGTAAGTGGCATGCATATTCGATATTCTTTTGTTAAAACCATTGTGATTTCTTTACTTTCTCGATGATAACTCAAGGAAACTGTCTTCCAGCTTGGAATCGAAAGATCCCGTTATCTTCGTGCGAAAATAAATCGTTGAACGAAAAGAATGAACAAGAAATCCAAATGTCTCAAATTCCTATGCCGACAGACGACAAACAAGCAGAATCTCTTGAAGTTGTCTCTTTAACGTTATTCAATGGTTAGTTAAAGCAAATAAATCCCTATACAATACCCTTCAAACTGTACGTACAGAATCCCAACCTGAAATTCATTCAATAAAATAATATTTATTTATAATCAAATTATTTTAAAAATTTCATTTGAATCTTCCTCATCGGATGGTCCAGAAAATTATATTTTCACTTGATCCCGCTAATGGGAAGTAAGATTATTTAGATAAGATTTTATTTGAATTAACGTTTCTAGGTAATTTTGTCGCGAGATGTCGGTGAGAGATCGTTATTAGTCGAAATAGAAGATTTAGTAACGTATCTCGTTGCTCCGTTCAGATCTTACGTGTACTAAATTGGTGTAAGAAATTTTTTGTGATGTGGACGATGATTACATGCAGATAACGCGCAATGACGAGCGAAGACATGTAACAGCAAGCAAAGAAGGAAGAAGGAGGAAGGGAAGAAGAAAGCCTGTTCGATCGTAATACGAGCTTTTTTGTGTTGGCTGAAAGAAAAATGCCCTATCAAACCTTTAGGCAGGAATACCTGCAGATGCCCGTTGTGACGCGAGCGTATATGACTGCTTGTGTCATCACAACACTTGCTGTGGTTCGTATTTGCCACAATGTAAAATTTTCCAAAATTTCACTTGATTTCATCTTTATTTCTATTACTTAAATACGTGAGAGTATCGTGTCCTTCAGAGTCAATTATACCTCCTGTTTTCTATGAATAATCAAGGTTATGTTTTTACTTGTTATTTCAGCAACTGGACCTTGTATCTCCGTTTCAACTTTACTTCAATCCGATTTTAATAATCAAGCAGTGCCAGGTACGCTACCTTGTACCTTTATAATTTGATCTCTTGCACTTGTCATTTATCAAATCGTTTCCTCTTTCTTTCAGCTATGGAGACTGATTACCACTTTTCTCTTCTTTGGAACTGTTGGCTTCAACTTTTTCTTCAACATGATCTTTACGTACAGATACTGCAGGATGCTGGAAGAAGGCTCATTCCGTGGAAGAACTGCTGACTTTGTCATGATGTTCATTTTCGGTGGGATTTGCATGATTGTATCCTTTTTGTAAAAAGAATTATGCCGACCTTAAAATTCATTGGGGATTTCTATTTTTCTTGACGAGCCACAGATATTTGCATTTTTTGTTAATTTACTGTTTCTTGGACATGCATTCACAATTATGTTGGTCTATGTCTGGTCAAGGAGAAATCCATTTGTCAGGATGAACTTCTTTGGACTTCTCAACTTCCAAGTAAATATTATGAAATATCCGTTTCCTCGACCTAAGTAAATAGTTTTTCCTCTTAAAAATAACGCTACTAATATTATATTTTTTAAGGCTCCATACTTGCCATGGGTACTTCTTGGATTCTCTGTTCTCCTTGGCAATGCCATTTGGGTGGATATGATTGGTATGGCTGTGGGACACATGTATTACTTTGCCGAGGATGTTTTTCCCCAGCTCAGAGGTGGTTTTCGCATTCTAAAAACTCCACAAATATTGTAAGTACCTTTGTGCTATCATTAATCTGGTATGCATAGAATAATGCAGATATCTCTAAGAAAATTAGTAACGCAATATTTATATTTTTTATATTGCGTGATATAAATATTATTATCACAAGTTACGCGTTAATGGAGTATCATTGAAGTTCGTTATCTACTTATCAGACAGATGCAATTATCAGAACATACATATACAATTACATATTCCTGTTCAGACATTCCAAAAGAGGCGTTAAAGTCAGCATGAATATTTCTAATCTATACTCCACCTAATCATATCTTATATATTTCTCTAGTTCGATATCTTATTGTGCATTTTGTTATTACAAATGTGCAGGAAGACTCTTTTTGACGCACATGCCGAAGATCCGGACTACACGCCCTTGCCCGAAGACAGGCCCGGTGGCTTTAACTGGGGTCAAGTTGGAAACGTGCAGTGATATGATTTTATCACATCGCTGTGCCGCTACTAATTCATTACAAGGAAATGGCTAAGAGTTTACAAGGAAAATCTCACAGCCAAGTTCTTTCCTTTTCCAATTGAATCGCAGCAGCATGCAGGAAGTTCCGCCACGAACGTCGTTGATAGAAAATTCTCTGTTTTCCGCTTTGGCAAGAGGTACGCAGGATTTTCAATTTTCATTCGATAATCGAGGCTTTCGCAATGTCTAATCAGCAACAGATAATTTCTAAAACGTGCAATCTTGTTTTCTCGTAAGCTAACCATCCCGGTAAGGGTCGAACGAACCTGGCAATTTCTTAGATACCGCTTTGGGAAAAATAGAAAACTGTATACGAGAGCCTTTCAATATTTTCGATAGTGTTTCGCGATAGCGATTGTTTAAACAAATCGTGTAGCACCTGCGTACCGAAATAATTTGCTCTTACTTTTAAGTCTCACCAAATTCCGATGCCTTTTTGAAAAGGGCGCTCGGCTACGTTTTGACGTGTACAGTAATTTATACGATATTGAATTTGTTACTTTTTTTGTGAATAGAATATGTATTTTATTTGTAATATATGGGATTATATGTCCCCCCCAGGGGAAGTAAGGGAATACGCGGTAATTCTAACGATTGATATGCCGCGAAGAAGTACAGTAAAACTCATAGGACGAATATGTAAAGTAGAAGTAAGAGGAGCCCGTGGTTATTTATCCATAACAGTGTGACTACGCTAGTCTTACTTCTTGTTGGAATATCCGCCAAAGTGATCGTATTCCTCTATGGGTTTTTTGAGGCACGCGTTATTTGTACCGACAGAAAGTATTTGCTTCTTCGTATATTCGAAGACGTGATAACAGAAAAAGAAAAAAAAAGGAAAAAAAAGAAACGATACAGCCCATTTTGACCGGAAGGTAATGATCAAGCCCTAAACGAGAAAAGAAAGTAAAAAAATATTGATTGACCTGTAACGAACTGTTGATAATTATTTCGTGATTGGACTCTGATAAATACAAGGGTTTTGACATAATCGAATTGAATTTACATTTTCCGAATGTACTTTTAAGATGGTCGGAAAGCAAGATTGATGCCAGTTTTTAAATGTATCTTTAAGTCTCACACTGAAAATCTATATTTCAATCAGCACAACGATATGCTCTTAAGTGCGACAAAGGTAAGGGATGAAAGGAAGGGTGCTGATAAGGTATCAAACGAAGCTACTCGTTGAAAAAAAAATTAAACAACAATTAACATCTGATATACTTGAAAATGCCAAATGTCCTAACGAGTTTTTACCATAAAGTCCGTGTCTCCGATTTCGCGAAAGGGACAAGAGTATGAATATCCCTTGAGTCATGTGATTCCAACTTGTTATCGTTAAGAACAAATTACTTGTAGGTACTAATGAATAATAAATACTTAAGTGAAAGTCGGTAGACATTACGAGGCTGTACAAATTATCGATAACTTGTTAAATAACAATAGATATCATTATACGAACTAGTCCTTGTTCTAGTTTAATTGGAGTAATGAGAATAATGAGCGAACGAGTGAGATCGAGAGCGATGATTTAAAAAATCATTTATTCTGATTTAAATAATAGTCGATTATCGTAATGGGATACAATGATGGGTAACTAGTTACATATATGCAATGACATGGACTATAATACAATGACCAGGGCTCTATTATACACTTTGTTTCTTTCTTTCTTTTATTTGAAACCTTCGTTATTGGCTTCAAGTTTTTTCTTTTTTTTTTCTTCTTTTTTAATTATTAAATCATTTATATCGCCACCGTCGCTAAAAGCACCGTGATGTCGTCCGGCTTACCTCCTAGAATGAAACAGCGCTTGTTAATTTTCTTTTTTTCTTCATATTCTCTAATCCATCAAGAATGTATCAAAGTCGGCGATTCTTCCCATCGGCCTGTAGAAGAGTAAAAGAATATTTTCTACGAACCTAAAGCGTCTATCCCGTTCTCCCTGGCGCTCTGTGCGAAAGGAGACATGAAAGCTCCGTCGAAAGCAAGACTCCTTGCCATCCAGGCTATCGAATTTGCGACGCCCTGTATCTTGGTGGGATCTCTCTCGCCCTCTATCTTCCTCATCTCCATGACTAGGAGTTGGTCAGGAACGTTGTCAAAAACGCCATCCGTCGCCAGCAGGATAACGTCGCCATCCTCAACGCCAAAGCTCGACGTGTCCGCTGACTCTGGACTACGGGAGTACATTTTGCATTAATAAATTATAATCTTGGATAGGTTTGATTATCGATCAATGATTAAATATTATCACCTATCACTAAGTACCAGGCCGGAATGACCTGGTGGTGGTAGAGATAACTGAAACGGAGTGTTAAAGTAGTGCTGTTGCTCTGAAGATCTGTGCACCACTTCGCCTTTGCGAACCACTACGAATCCGCTGTCGCCTATATTAGCTGCGTAAATGCTGCTCGTCTCTTTATTCAGTACAATTACACAAGCTGTGCTGCTACCTGAAATACGCAAAAATTGTCCTCGATTGTAGAAAGACGTGGATTCCACGTTTTGAGCGGACTGAAAGATTCTGCTTAGGTTTGCAGTTGTATTAAAACGTAATCACTATACCTAGTATTGGTTGTTTATTTTCTAGTAATTCGTAGTAACTACGTGCCAGTAGACCAGCTGGCTCTGAAGGTTTAAATCGACCCATCGATACCAGCCGTTCGCAGGTTCTCATAAGAAAATTGGAAAATTCACCAGGATCGATTCCGTAATGGCGCCAGCCACCTACACCATCTGCTACACCTGAACAGATAAAATATAGATATGATTTGCGAATTCAGTTAATTGCCGAATATATTAAGATATTTATGTGCAAGTGCAAATATCCATTTGGTAGCGTATACTCTTTGGATCAAGTTGAAGTTATGGAGGGGAGAAGATTAATAAAGATTTACGTAATGGTTAGACCGATAATTAGAATAATAACCGGTCACAGTTTATTGCACAAAGTAGTCGTGCTTCCATCGCGAAAAGGGGGAACCAAGAAAACTGGAATTTATACAAAGGGAAAGAACGATTTTGAAATAGATTTCGAAATTGCATCGCAGTACAAATTATTTTTGGTACGCTGAAATATTGTGTTGAAACGCAATTTTTGTCGTAGCGCTAATAATAGCACGTCCCAAGATTCTGAGTCTATTTGGCAAGCAGCCTCTATTTACACAATTTCTGATCATGTGCCATTATGTCACATGTCTTGAACACGAGTTGTTGCTATTTTTTGACTTTTATTTGGGCGCGGGTTCATTCATCAGCCGTGCGACTGCTCTTGCATCTTTCATCTTGCATTGTCATTGAGAATTTAAAAACATTCAAATTCTTAAATAACTTTTATTAAGCAATAATCAATACTTAAACATTTTTTGTCTTTGTCTGGCACTACGGTGCAAATAACGAAACGCAATGACCATTCAAATTAGACAGGAAAAAAAGGACTTTACACACTGGCATCATTTTACCTAGAAAAATTTGTTTACAAAGCTGCCAGAAATTCCTTGGACTTTCCATTGAGAAATTTATTGTGTGATCCGTTATGCAACTGCCCAACGAAAATAGATTACCATTATCAACAACACTGGCATTTCCATTTGTACATCTTAAGAGTTATGGTGATACCAGTATTCTTTTTTTCAAGTACAAAACACTTCAACACTGACATACTACAGGAAGGCTAATCTCATACCAGGGTGTTCTAATTGCTGTTATTTATCATTGATAAGCCAAAGTTTATCGGTGCACTCCTCTCCTATGTAGAACATGTATGCACTGGACTTTAGCAACTGACATATGATTCAAAACAAAAATAAATAAATAGTTTTAATGTTTGTTTTGATTGAACGATGCAATATAATTTTAATATTACAAGTGACAATCTGCCTTTATATTTACGGATTGACGTGCAATATTTAAACCACGTTCAATAAATTTTACAATACATTGCACAATGATAATGTAACAATTGTTTTACCGACGTTTTGGCAACGTTGCAAATTTGTCAAACACACAATTTGTTTACTTCCTATTTCTATGCATAGCAGCTTCAATCCCAGATAGCATATGATATTCTCAGAATATCCTAATTTCATTTTCAACATTCAAAATAGATACTCAATATTCTCTATAGATTCCAGTACCTTCTGAGAATATCTTCTGACAGATCCAAAATGTGAACAGCATGTTCAAAGTACTCAGTCTCAATCCAGTGTCAGTCCTATGAGGAAGCTCTCAACTTTGGATACGTTTCGAAAATCACTATCAGTATTACAAGTATCGTCGTTTCCCTGTTTACCTGCATGCAATTGAGTGAGAGATAACAATGCAGTACTGACAGTGAATTTTGGAAAGTACCCATGGTCGTGTCCGGAATTTTAAATATAGACGTATGTAAAGGCTAACCCTTGTACCCAAATAAATACCCCCCCCCCCTCCAATTGTGTTCGAAACTACGCGTTAAACGAATGTCACGTGTGTACGAAGAAATATTGTGTTAAACGCACAATTACCAGAATTACGCAAAACGAAGGGCTAGCTTCTGCAAATGCATACGTCCTGAGAATTTTTGACATTGTTGTAGGTTATAGATTAGATGGAAACTGGGTATATATTTACTTGGAACATGCTATGGGAATTATGGATCTATCAGAGAATATCTTCAGAATATACTCGAACATATTTCGTACATACTCAGTATACACGAATATTCTCTTTGAACATTCTCAGAACGTCCTAAGAATATTATTTTGCTATCTGGGAATGGGTTGCTCAACATTGTTTGAGTGTGCATTTCGAAACAAACGTATAGATGTGAAGGGTTTCTATAAAATTACGTCACTTGACATCAGAGGAGTTAGCAAAGAATGCTTTGGGAACAGGCAGATTACGAACTTCCGGTACTACGAGTTCGAACTGGTTTGTTAATGTTCAGTTAACGAGGCTAATGAAAAGGGTTAAAAAAAACAATAGCTGATGGTGTAATCACAAAAAATAAATAGTTCAATAGAAAAAATGCAGACTAACAAAATGCATTTAGAATATTACGTTTCAATGGTGGATATATCGAACTAGAAAGCTGCCCGTTAATCGTTACGAGCGATTTAAAAAAAAAAAGGTCCACTAATGCGATTCTAATTATTTATGAATGAACGTTGAGAATCAGAACGGTTTCAGGAAATCACTGAGGAATTCGACGAATCGATCGAAAGGCGCCATTCGACCAACTTCAGGCAGTCACATGCTTTTCTCTACGAATTAGCCACTGGGCTGAACGTTCCTAAGTGAGAGCAGCCGTAGAAAATGTTAAAGAACGTGAGACAGTAGCAAACGATACTGCGGAAAGACTTTAATAAGAATTTATTAAAAGCTTTCCTAGCGACAGACAGTGGGTCTGAGAATAATAATTTCGAAAGCCTACCGATCACTTCGACAGCCTTGAATTTGGCACTGAACCAGGCGTCGTCGCCGAATTGTCCTTTGCGAATTCGTCCCCGTGCAAAATCCTTTGGGAAACCGCATACAGCTGACACAAATGAAGCCTCGTGTCGCTTGCTGATACCCGGCTCCGCACAGGCTGAATAATTCGAAAGTCCATTCCAGATCGCCCGAGACAGCAGCCTCCCAGTCCAATAAATGGACTGCATCGTACGCTCGGACTTTCAACAGTGACTGTCGTCCGATCGCATCTCTTTTGGCCGCGACGACGACACGCAACGTTATCCTTTCTGAATCTTCGTTTATCTTTCAGTGAGCCTTTAGAACACTTTAGATGCCAGCAACATGGCCAGAACCTCCCGAGAACCACTTCAACACTTTCTGCCACTTCCTCACGAGGCCCTTGCTGAGACGATTCTCTCCGGGCACGATCCTCTTGCTCCCCTATTGCTGCAGCGCTGCTTTCCGTCGAGTTTCTATTCACGGATTGTGTAAACGCAGAAGGTAAACCTGCAGGAGCGATTTCATTTCACGAGAAGCGAACTTGGTTTGAGAAAATTCCGTAAGATGGCAGCTTTATTGGAGAACGAAACATTTTGGACGTCAATGACTTTTTTTGAGGATTCTTTAAAATTCTTGAGAGAAGTGGTGTGATGGGATCGTATAGTAAGCTTAAGTATTTGAAGTATTTTTGATTGATTTTTTTATTCTTGACTTTTTTGTTTTTAACGTATTTCGTGGTACTGTTTTGATTTTGCCTGGCTTAGAACTTACGCGTTGAAGTTAGGCGCGAGAAAAGATTTTTCAGTTGTACTTTGTCCACGGTGAAGTTGTCGGAGAGTCGACGAAGAAATACGGAATGGAAGCCAGTCGCAAACAGCTTATTTATCTTCACAATAATCAATCGCCGCAAACATTTGCGACATCCCGAAAGTATTTCTGGGGCTACAAGTAAGTACAGCCTTTGTCGGTGCTTCATTGTCATTCGGATTGGATGTTATTTCTCTGTCGTGGGCTCGTTCGAATTTTCATTCATTTATCAAGTTACTTTCTGTCGCGCCAAAGTTAACCTAAGGCTTCTCTTTAACCTCGAGATTTTCCAAAAATCCACGGATTACGTACGTTTTAGTTTGGACAAATTTTGTAACTACGCACAAGTAACGGTTTGATTGGATTAGGAAAATATTTCAATTTATTTTGGTACACTTCACTGTGTAGAATTATTAAAGGTAGTTTAGAATACTTATGAATTTCTGGATTGTTGTGTTATTCAGAAAACCTTAGTGTTATAAAATTGTCTTGTTACCACTAAAACTGTTCCTATGATATAAATGTTATAGTACTTAATTATTTTTGCATGTGCGCTTTAACAATAGGACTAAATAATAATCACAATCATTATAACATTACAGTTACAGATGATCAATGTTGGAGGGATGGTATTGCCGGTCCATCGCAAACAACAACGCAGATGCGGAGGATGATGATGAAGAAAGTCCAGAAGAGGAAGCACCAAATTATAAAGACCAGTACCGTAATCTCAAACGTAAACTAAAGTTTCTCATTTACGTAAGTAAACGCTTCTACGACACTATCCATAAACTAAATTCCATCTTGGATTCCTCCATTGTATCATTAATCTTCTCTTACAGGAAAATGAGTGTTTCCAAGAAGCATTACGTTCGACACAGAGAAAGTTATTAAAAGTAAACCGAGATAAAAGTTTCTTATTAGATCGATTGCTTCAGTATGAAAAGGTCGACGCTTCGTTCAGTGAGAGCGATGAAACCGAATCATCTGACGATGAAGTATCACGAATGGACACATCAAAAAGGTATTAAAAACTATTTTCATTCGAGTCGAACAAGCGTCATGTATTTCATCCTTCACTATGTTTCACACTGTCATATTTGTTCTCAGAAAAAAAGTAGAAATGAACGTAAACAATCATTCGTCACATCATTCGTCAGCAACAGTCAAACCGCTGAGTACAAGTAAAAAGAAAAAATCAGTGCCGAAGACACCAAAGACGCACAATACACCATCGGTTCAATCTACCAACAATGTTATGCCGATGTCATTAATGTCGGACGGCCACATGACTCCAGAAGAGGTGGAGCGTCATTTGGAATCTCGACAAACGTACCTGGAATTAGTGCCGGAGAAAGCACCGCCGACGGTACCCACAGAAATGTTCAGTAACGATCCGTCGTTAGACAGGTTAGGTTTACTTCTTTTCATTCTTCGTTTTTATCTTGAAGAGAACCTTTCGAACAAGAAATTCTTTTCAGTGAATCGAACGAAGTCGGAGAGCTCGAAACGTCGCCAAGCAATATGGGTGAGGATTGTCTTAGCGTCGACATGATGGCTGAGTGAAATATGTACAAGAAATAATAGGGAATGTGGAAGAAAAAGAAATTGCACATAAAGATAATAGCCAGTCGATTTGACATTCGATAGAAATTGAACTCTGATTATTTAATTGTATCCGCTATAGTGTAATACGAATTTTTATATGTATAATATGTAATGTGTAAACACGTTTATGGATACTGACAGTGATCGGTGAACTTTGCTCGCAGTTGGACCTTTGAAGATTGACTAAACTCTCACGAGATTCAAGATGTCGCGTGCAGTGAGAAAATGAATTTCTGCATCGCGAGACAAACGGCATCGGATTAATATTTATTTAATTGTGTTTATCGCGCCTACTCTACTATTAGACTTCTGTTATTCATTTGTTTATTTGCGTGGGACGTGTTTCTGTCGTTTGTGATCTCTCGTTCTGTTTTATTTAAATATGTCGTTTAATGAAAATGATTGACAAGTGCAATTCTGTCGCTAGTACCCTGGCAAAGCTTTCGGAGAGGATAGAGACAAACGGCGAACGCGAGGTGGTGGCGTCGACGAAATCTCAAAGCTCCAGAACCTCCAAGATTTCCGAAAGTTCGAAAAGTTCAAAAGCAACGGGAAACAAACATCAGGAAATATCAGTATTTTCTGACATCGAAGAAGTTTACTGTCGAATCTGTTACGACACTGATGCTCGGGTTCCGATAATTTATCCTTGTAAATGTAAGGTAATATCTCAAAGAGAGTCTTAAAATATTTAACAACAAAAGAAATACATTTTGCCACTACGCAAGAAGGTAGAAAGAAAAACCTTGTAAAGATTCATATGAAAAATCGCACGGAAGCACTTTTATTAACAATCTTATCATGAATTCGCGCAATGCGTAGCTTGACAACAAATTACAT
Source organism: Pachycephus smyrnensis (assembly GCA_030142225.1). Classification (NCBI taxonomy): domain Eukaryota; kingdom Metazoa; phylum Arthropoda; class Insecta; order Hymenoptera; family Cephidae; genus Pachycephus; species Pachycephus smyrnensis. Next base: position 52,711 of record JARQST010000251.1, on the reverse strand, counting down.
GATGCAAATTATAGATGAGAACAATTGATAAGCACTATTAAAATGTGTAAATCTCGTTAACGACCTACTTTCCCAGGGGACCATGGGAGCCATTCACCTGGAGTGCTTGGAACGTTGGCTGGAGGAGAGTAATCGAAACAGTTGCGAATTATGCGGACAGCAATTTCAAGTGGAACGAACTCCTCGGTACCGTGCACTAGCTTCCATCTTCATCTGGCTGTGCTTGAACCAGGAAGAGCATCAATATTTTGTTCGAAGTCTTCGCGCTGATTTGCTACGCTCTCTCGTCGTCACGCCTGTGACGATTTGTTGTTCCTACCTTTGCGTCGTGGCTGCCGACTTTTATTCCAACAATAATTACGACTATTTTCCTCCTGCTCGCTGGACCACTTATTCGCTTCTGATTATGATGACTCTTCTGATATTCTCGTATTTCGTTTGGACGTACATGGCCTTACATTATCATCAACGAGTTTGGTTTTATTGGTGGCAAAAAACCAGTATCGTTAAAGTCACCTTCGTCGAGGAGGTCAAAGGTGAAATTTTTGTTAACGTAGCTTGAACCTCCTGCACGACTTGCAATCAAAATTGCTTGAATTCTTCTGACTAACATAGGGATTGTGCTTTGTGAAATATTGATATTGAAAGGATTATGGTGTGGTGCCTAGATAGATAATTTGCGCCTTAATGTTGATAAGACCAAGACAATGATAGTCGATACTCCTCGGTTTATTAACGCGTTGGATTTCTCTGAGGTTCCCGAGCTGTCGCTTCAGGGTGAACCCATCGAGTTTTTCCTTCCGTTTCGCTACCTTGGGATAATCTTGGATAATACCTTGTCCTGGTCCGAGCATGTATCTCAGGTCTGTAAAAGGTCAGCAGTGGCGCTTTACCGTGTTTGGATCACTGGCAATGACTTGGACTTACCACTCAAGCGTCGCCTTGTGGTCTCCTTGGTTTTCCTAATTTATAATTATTGCGCTACTGTGCTCACTAATTTGTCGGATAGACTAGAAAGGAAACTGTTCGTTGGGCTTGAGAACTGTGCTCGTTTTCTTTTTCGATTGCCTCGTTTGACTAACATGTCGCATTACAGGCGCAGCATCAGCTAGCTTGTGCCGTGCAATCGGTTTTTCTTTATTGGTTGATTATAAGGCTCTCTGTTTAGACAGATCTAGTCTCTTTGGTAACCTTCTTCAGCTAAATCCGAAGATTGCTAGGCTCAGAAGCGCAACTCGGACAGATACGCTTTATCCTCCTCCGGTTCACACGACTACTTTCCGGAAGTTCTTTCTAATGTCTAGAATCCATTTTGGAATTCCTTGCCACTGGAGGTCATTATGGCTGCAAACTTGACTTATTACCGAACAAAGTGTTTTCGGCACTTGTTCACGAGGTAGGAGGACGAAGCATATCCTGATGGAATGTTGAGTCAGGTTTGCGCTACTCTTGCCTGTAGTACGTGTGGTGCGTATGATATAGTAATTCAGAATTGTCAAATTTGAAATTAATGTATACTTTATATTCTGTTATTTATTTACTATACATGTATGGATATTGCTGCGGTTCTTAAGGAGCTTGCTCCAGGATCGAATAAAGTTCAATATACCATACTATTATAGATATTGAGCTCTTGTTTTATTTTTTGGTCATGCTTCAAGCGTTTAGGAAGCCTTTCAACGTTCACTTCATGTATCGTACAAAGTCAAAGATGGACGCCATTAGGAAGCTCGTCGTTTAATAGAAATCTTGCCACGGCACAATTGCGATGTGTAAATTCGCACTTTGCTCCCATCCGATACTTTCTTTGCCCAGATCTGTAAAGTGATCGTACATTCAGTTTTATTTATTGCACGTTCAAGTTTAATTATCAAGGAATCACTTAACGGTCCTCTGAAAACTTTCGCTTTGAAAGATAGAAGACAGAGCAGAAGTTACGTAGGCAATTGCACAGAAGTTTATTGTGGACGGAGCTTGATTTCTTTAATCTTGTACAGTATCGATAAAAATAATTCTGTACTTCTTCTGAGATCTAGTTTACTTACAGCTTCTGTTCCAATAGCAGATATATTTGCTGCAAATCTTGGAAGATCTTTGCCTTCTACGTAAACTGGTTGACCACGATGGAACCTAAGCATACATGCAAATATAATAGTGCGCACTCAAGCTGACTTATTAGGCAGGTACCTTCTAAAAAATTCTTTCGTCTTACCATCTTCTTTCATACAGAAGCTTTCCATCTTCTATTCGAGTTTCGACCAATGGTGCATCCAAAGTAGGTGGAATGTGTTGAGTAGGTAAATTAACCGCACTATATGGCGGTACCACCGCTGGAGAAAAATAAGTCGATAATTATTGTATCACTTTTTGGAATTGATATGCGTTCTCGGTGAATAGTCAAGATATCCTGTGAATCTTTTTCGAAGTACCTGACTTTCTCATTGTTGTGAGAACTTTGCCACGACTTATAGCTTTTAAGTCACTTTCTATCTCTTTCTCATCTAACAAATAATTCACTTGCGCTGGCGGTGGTTTTCGTCGCTTTTCTACTTTTTCAGGAATAGGATCGTTTGGTCGTCGTCGTAATTTTCTTGTCATGACAGGTTTCACCTAAACATTTTGTCAATTAATATACTGAATTGCTGGCAAGGTTATATCATTCGAGTAATTGTAGTTAAGAGAACCTCCATTGAATCTCCAGTTAATTCCATAGTGTGTCTGTCGGATTCAATCATTTTCCGTTTCTCTTCCATATCGGTCAAGAGATTTTCTTTTAAATCTATCTTCTTTTCTTCAAATTCCTTTACCGCAGCTTTTTTCTCTAGAATATAGTCCCTTTCTACCCAATCGGTGAGATAATCTCTATATATTATATTCAACCTGAGCCTGAGGAATAGAATAATATTTATAATCATTCTAAAAAGTATTATACGTATCGAGTATTTTAGAATACAGACAAACCTTTCTTTGTACTGTGCTTCTAATCTCTTAAGTTTACGATTATATTCAGGATGCGTTCCATCCTTTAGCTGTTGCAACTGTTTCTTTAAACTGGCAAGTTTATCCTGGTAAACCCTAAAGAAACCACAAGAACAAGTGAAATAATGGTTGTATTATTTTTTTTGCAAAAGTACAAACCGTGCCACCTACTGTTCTTTAATTTCTGTGTATTCCTCAGACTTGCCCATGTCTGTCTCACTGGCTTCTTCGGTATCTAAATCATAGTTTTCACATTGATTTATTACTTACGTTATGATTTGGTTGAAACACGTATTTCATTTACATTAAATTAATCTTTAGTACCTTCATCGCTCTCATCCTGATCATCGACATCGCGATCCTCGTCCAAATATTCGTCGTTATCCTCATCCATCTCATAATCATCCTGGCCATAAGGGGCCGAAAACGGCGAGCCCTGATACGACATTCTCAATGGCAAAAGTAATTTTACAATTCAGCGTGCTTCGATTCTACTTATTTTTTACGCATTTCCAATCCAACAGAATATCCAAGAATTACAGACTTTTTTCATTCGCTACTAGGTTAGCAACAACAAAACGTCAACTCCGTCTTGCGTGTGTTCCACAATATGCTAGAATCGACCGTATCGCTGTAGAAATGACGGTAATCGCCCATTGTCGTAAAAAATACCTAGATTGGAACGCGAATGAAAAATGTTAACCGACTCAGTGATACGTAATATTAAATAATTGCTGGCACTCTTTAAAATGTATACTCTATGACTTATTGATGCAGAAATGATCGTACTGTGTTAAAAAAGTAATACGCGCGCTTTAGCGAAACATACGAGAGTAAAATGGGCTCCGCCAGTTTTATTTCTGTGAGATCTTACCTGTCCACAAGGAAGCTACGATCTGTGCTTGCAGACAAAATAGAACATCGATAAGAAAAAAAAAGGTAGGACATACGCATCCAAGTCCCATAGAAAGTCCGACTCTTGGAAGAATAAGAACTCCAACCCTTTATATATCAGGCAATCTCCCCTTTCGCGTGCTGCCCCTTACGAATATTTCGAATTTCTCAACGTGATGTATCCTCTGTCATTCGCCCACTTCCACAATCATTCATTTTCGCCATTCTTCCACTTCAATGACTCGTGACGTAACTTCCGTTTCGATAAACGGCGAGTGAAATAGGACAAAGGTATGAATAACGTACGCAAGAGACCGTGTGAAGTAAGGGCGTCTTGATTTTACTAATGTTTATTAATAAACATGTGTGTTTTCCTCGTATAGATTACTCGATAATTCATTATAATTTAATATCTGTCGTCGCAATCATCGATAGAGAGTTTATATCGTTATTTACACTAGTCGGTATAAAATGCGAGTTCGAGATTAAATCACACCACTATGTCTTGCTCGGACACTATCTGTCATCGATTAATAATTATCAATGCTTGTACTCGGGAAAATGCGAAGGGGGCAGTAGGGCAGTATTTTCATTATCACTAGTGTTGTTGTTGTTGCTGCTGCTGCTTGTGGTTGTCGCAGAGGCGATGACGTCGTTGGTTGTGGCTGTTGCGGAGATGGTGTTAATGACGCAAGCGGTATTGTTGATGATGTTGCTGATGGTTGTTGTCGCTGCTGCTGTCGTCGCATTTGCAGCTGTTGTTAATACATCGGGAGAACCATTACTCATTATGGTACAATCTATGCTAATGTTGTTGTCGTCTAACAGCGGGACATGATGATTTTTCTTATTCGGAACGTTAGGCAAGCGACGATGATTCGCGTCGATGATGATCCTGTCGACAACGAGGCTATCGGGTTCCTGGGATTGAGCAGTAGCGGCCTCCGTTTGCGAGTCCTGGCCGCTTTCGGAATGAGGCGGTGATGGATAATAGCCTCGCTGCAGCTGCGACAAAGGCTCGCACTGTCGTTGCTGTTGCTGCACCTGCTGCGTCGCAGTCACGGGTGGCGGTTGCTGCGGCGGTCTGTGCTGCACGCCCTCTTCATTCTCACTCGTCCACCGGGCTAATTGTTGTTGAGCTTGAATAAATGCATCACTAGAAAACAACAAGAATGATACCAGCCCGTCGGGTCTAGGACACCGGTGCTAATATATGTTTATCTATTCTCGCACCTGCCCATCGGCCCGAGAAGGAGGTCGATCGTAGAGAATATTATTCTTTTTTTTCTTATCCCTTTCAGCCAAATTTCTAGGAATTTCACAGAGGTATCTCTTACGTCATTCAAATTCCTCGATACGCAAGTGGCAAGGAATTCGATACCAATTTGACAATTCGATTAAACCCGACATTCAGCGTGAAAGACAAGATCAAGAATGATCGGAGATAAACGCGAGGATCCTTCAATGAATATATTTATAACGAAGATACCTTTCGCTATCGGGCGTCTCGCCACGATTGGTTGATCCTCTGTCAGGATCGGCAGTTTCGTAGATACCTTCTTCCTCGTGCAACTGGTGAGCATGCTGATGAGTACCATAGGGACTACGGACAGTTGGTTGACGATATCGGCCGTAAACGAATCGCGAGTCATCGTCCCGACCACGGCTGCATCTTCGACTTCTGCTGAACGATACGTCATCCTCAGATCGCAACAACCCCATCGATTAATAAATCTCTAAAGAAAACTCACCCTTGGGAAGACTCGCTGCAAACGGAGGAGTCTATTCTATAATGTCGATCACCGTCGATCTCGGATATTCGAATGTCCTCCGAGCCACTAGGACTCATATGACGCGCGGAATGATGCTCCAGCTGTCTTATGAGATCCTCGAGGTTCCTGATGCGGATGGGGCCGCAGGACGGTGGCACATCTTCCTCGTCCTCGTCGTCCTGATTATCAGTGTTGTCCTGGCCATCCTTGGCGTAGGCATCCGGATAGCCGCACTCCACCAAGGACTTGTGAAGCACGTCTTCGCTGAGAAGATTGCTGCTACCGGATGGGGTCGTAGCCAAGCCCCGGTGCGTTGCTGCGTTACGAAGTGCCTCGATGATGTTCTCGTGGTAGCCGTTCAGGCTGTTCAGGGTACGCTCCATTTCCGATATCGTGCCGCCCGCTATACCTGATTACGAAAGTGCAGAATGCGTTAGATTAATTATCGATATGCGATATCCTTATAGGGAACCGCGGCTTTAACCACTATTCTGGCATTACAATACCGTAACCACCGTGTTTCTTTAAAATTCCCTTCTCAGGCAACTTTGTCAGACTGTTTGGTGGCAGATCAATGAAAGACACAACCTCCTCGGCTCCCGTACCTCCGTCTTCCTCGTCCACGCCCATCCTCTTCATCTGCGGTTTGTGCTCCCTGCAATTATCAGTTTGTCACTCGATTTTCGAATATTCAGAGATACGCTCTTTGTCATTGGGACAAAGGGATTGGGATTCTCTTTTTTTTTTAAATTCTATTTCATTAAGGTACCTGGAGGATCTCTGCGATTATTTAGAATGTTTTTTTTTTTGATAAAGAAGAATTTCCAGTGGAATAACTAAGTTTGTTTGCTTAATATAGTGCTGTATAAAATTTATTTTTTCTTGATTGTTAGATAATTATTGCTTTTCATTAGATAGAGTTTAACTGGGAGAGTATGAGATTGCATGCAGATATCAAATCCAATTGGTCGTGTATAATACTGTCGAAATAAACGTGAATTCGCATAATTAAACGAATAAAGCATTCGTTGCATTCTGTTATACGGGTTGTTAGAATTCAATGGAAATTTTCTGTACATTGGTGCAACTGCAGAGATCAATATTCGTCGACGTTACATGCGCGCAAATCCCATTGCTGTTGAAAAATAAGCAAACGCATACAAATTCCTTGTAACATATTCATACGACATGCAAAATTTTCCTGTTCGCCGACATATCGAAGATAAACAATTGACGCTTCGACGAATGACAAGCAAATAGTACAGGATGATAACAAGTGCGTTCGATATATGGTAATTATGATTAATTAAAAGCATCAAATTGGCATGCGCGATTCGAGCATAAAGTGTCCCTGGTCTTGTCGGTGAGCTAGAAAGTTAAAAGCAATTCGACTTTGGTTTGACCACAGCGAGTGTGTTTTTCGTGTGCGATAATTAAGGTATTACTCTCTGGTATGCGACAGAATCCTAAAGACGCATAAACATTTACTAAGTAACGAGTTAACCTAAAATTCGTTAAAAATAATTACCAAACGAAGATACGAGTTGTTCGCTCTTGTCGACTTAACGAAAAAACAAAAGAAGCCTGACAAAGAAGAAGACAACGGTACGTGATTGTGAGAAGAAGTAAAGTTACAAAATAAAGAGAAAAAGAGAAACATTTAAAATCCTTTTCTTGTTGTACCACTAATTAAACAAGGCTTACGTATACTTTCCTAGTTTTCGATTTAAAAAGAAAAATTGTCCAGTACAATCGAACTACGTGAGTCAATTACCGAGACTGTATTGATGAAAATAATGGCTCTCATAGCACTGTACCTAATAATGATTTATCTGATTATTGAGAATGGATTATTCGCGAGACAGCGAGTCAGCCTTAAAAGTGTTAACGACTCGACACAGAGACTTACTTGAGTCGTGTCCCGTCTGCAGTGGCGACGTTATTCAGGGGTCGAAACAGCACGCGCTGGGTCTCGCCGCGGCTAGAAATATACTAATATAGGCATGCCGCGAGTATTTCTTTTCGAGTATCCAATACTTCCGATCATTTTGTAATTTTAAAATGCGTTCAAGCGTTTCGTCGATTTAGCGACTCTAAAAAAGATCTGAACCGTCGAGTCTCATAATTCTAAGCGCGATAAAATTCTATTTACATACTTATTGCAAAAATAATATAGGCTCTCCTCTGGCTTCGTATAGAAAAGGTGTATAATATGTGTCTATATTTACAAGGATTATTTTCTTGATCAAAACTACCAATTCTTTAAGCGTACTAACGCGATGAGTAAAATCAAAGCACTATTGCTCCTTACGTTGATCGTGTACGTGTCGTCTACGATAGCGTCCATTTGCTTTTTGGATTCGTTTAAAATTAATCTTTGTCTCTCAATGCGTATAATTACCAGCGACTATTTTTGTGGAGAACGAGAACCGAATGAATATTTTTGAAAAATACTTTTTGTTCTTTAGAAAATGCAAATTTTCAATATGCAATTCAAATCGTTGTTACGCTCTTTTGCTTTTTTTGCTTTTTGCAAGAATTAAGTGTTGTTTTCGCTCTTTCAAGTTTTCTGTCTTTCTTTCTCATAGATTTAAAAAAGATACCGGCTAATGGATCGTACCTGTAAGATGGCATGCTGCCAAATGTCAGGATCTTGTTGACGCTATCGAGAGCGGCGACTTCCGGATGATGATTTCCGGAAGCCCCGCTGTAGCTTTTCTGCGACGGTTTCTTCGAGTATGGCGCATCGTATTTCTGCATAGTGCTTTTCTTTCTGCGAAAATCCATAAGAGTTAATCGAATGTGTCGGCGTTCGAAAAACAACTGACAATAAAGCGCATGCACTATGGAGGTAACGAGCTATAATGGAGGCCAATTAATTTCATTTCACTTAATTTTCCTAAAAAATTATTCTTCCTCTGTTAGTAGTTTCATCAAAATTTGACTCAAGGCTGGACCTTCGACCTTTTACGGGATTGGCTGACGTGCTTGGGATTTAGTGAGACGTTGGATGAGAGGTTGCTATAATAAATATGAAAATTCTTTTAAACGGTCCGTTAACTTTTTTCTTCGAATTATTACAATACCGGCACAATTCGTAGGGATAATAATAAATCTGTCATCCAACGACTTTGCATGCCGCCAACTCAAAATGGAAGTGAACGATAGTCATCTCGTGTTAATTACTGGTTCAATTGTTCCTGTAATTAACGCTTGACGTAATTAGCTATCGCGGGGAATTACATGCAAGAGAAGTAAAGTAATTGAAAGTAGTGGGATCGATATGCCAATCCCGTAATCGGTTTACGATCTGCAGCCTGTCGTTGGTTGGATATTCGTATTAGAGATTCATTGATTTCTTAACTAATCGTTCGGTTTATTTGTTAATGGGGCTATTGTCGAAGCACGCATGCGATAAAACGTAAAGAATAACCACCAGTCGCGAGTGTTTACAATCCCTGATTTGGCCAGTTTATATTAGGCCTTGCCTTTTTTTTTCAAGGGGAGACCATTTCTCGCAGACTCCCGCTGTCACGACGGTACGCAGATTTCACGTAAAATAAAAATTCGCGAAACGCGTTTTGAAAAAAACAAATAATATAACGAGACTCGTTTTCTTCGATTTGCTAAGGTTCTGTCGGATTTACGAAAATCGATTGCCCAATTAGAGGTTTACGCATAATTGGTAAATTGCGAAAGTGTTCGAAAAATACGGTTGACAATGAAAAAGTAGCAATATGCATTGAGATGAAAAAGACTTTCAAAAATTAACTTACTCATAAGCACGTAAACGAGAGAGAAACAGGATTAAAGTCGTAAACGTACGGCTGTTATTTGTATTTCGCCGTTAATTAAGTGATCGGAATTAATTATCGAAATTTTAATAGCAACGTTAACAAGTACTTGTAACAACAGTTATGCAGTAATTGCTCGACCATCGATTGGCATGCTTTTAAAATATTTTTTTATTTCGACAAGAACACAGACTACGGAGAACATGAAAAAATTTAGTAGTAGACAGGAGTACAATAAAAAGAAAACGGCACAATAAACGATTAGCAATAATTATCACGAAGCATGACAAATCATAAAATTTCTCCAGCGATTTTTATCCCATAGAACGCGATCGAACGTTCGAGAATGTTCAAAATAAAATTTCTACTCGTTTTAAAATTCGCCCGTAAGAAAACTCTTTCGCGATCCGCGCGCCATTGAAAGTGTCAATGCCAAAAAAGAAATTCCGTCAACCCTTGCGTCGTAGTCAATAAAAAATAGAAAGAAATTTTGAAAAACCCTCGTCAAGAAATAAAAAAGAAACGACTCTCGCCTGAGAAAACATGTATTTCACGTGGCACGATCGCCGTACAGCAACAGCATACAGGACGGATATAATAAAAAAGAAAGAAAAAAAAGAAAGACCAGGATGGCAACCCAAAGAAACCATAAGAATAAATAAAGAATAAAAAAAATTCAAAAGCGAGGACACGTGGCAAGAGAATTCTAAAAAAAAACTTAACGAAAATAATCCAACGGCTCGAAACGTGAGAATCTATTGTATGGTGACAAATATATATATAGATGTATAAAAAGGTGAACCAAAAGTCAAACTATAATACATGGATAATCAGTGTGCAAGATAAAACATATAACAGAGAGATGGGGGTTGAAGGTCAAGGTTAGAAAGATAAAAGTAATTATTAAAGATTCTCCAATAGATAAAAATACATAAAGGATACAAAGAACTTCTATGTGTATGTATCTGCACACTAACCTGAGACAGAGGGAGAAGTTTTTATGTACTACGACTGACCTGTAGCAGAGAGCCATCAGAGCAAATACTACGAAAACACCCCCTACCACCGACATGAGCATACCAACTAAAAAAACAGTGTTTGAGCCGTGGTAGTTCTCTGCGACAGAGAAGGCCAGTTGTCGTTGTATGGTTTATTATTAAATATTTCATATATATTTTTTATATACGTATATATAAATAAAAAATAAAAAAAATTTGTTTTTCAATTGAATTTTTTTGTTTTTGGTCGTGTCGTGCGATAGAGAACGGTGTTTCGCCGACCCGATGATATTTTGCGGTTGCCGAGAGCGTCCCACAGCATGCAGACAGACAGAGATGACAGCAGTGACAGTCAGAAACAGACAAGAAAACAGAGAAGCCGTCAGCACATTTATATTACAGTACACACCATCGAGAGAGTTTTAGCGACTGCTTTACGCTTACTGTTTACGAGTTAGACGAAAGGATATTTTCACTTTTTTGATTTTCTTTCTGAGAGTACGCATTTGCCAAACAGGTTTTGCGGTTCTTTTAGCGAATATCGGATTATAAAGAGACTTTAGGAAATTCCAAGAATCCGAACAAGACTGTGAACTCGAGTAAGGGATGAGAGAATTTTTTAAAATAATTTTTTCTTCTTTTTCTTTGTTTTAAGGATACGAATCTTTACGTTAGTTTGCGTTTGGTATATTGCATCTCGTTTGAATTTGCTTCTAAGTATTCCTAATGTATGATTCAAATGATCACAGCAATGTTGCTAAGTTTGAAAAAGAGACGTTAGACACTATTGTTATTGTTATTCGCAATGGTCAAACTTTTGGCTATATATTTGGTAGGTTTTTTGGCTTTTTTTTGAGAAAATTATTAGCGCCAACGATTCGCGTCTCAATAGATCTCTTAAGGCTTCTAGGGCATACGAGCAGCTGGCACATAGGCGCAACCATAACGCCCGTAACAAATTTCCTAGCAGACCCACCGTATAGGTACTTGACGCCGATATATCTGGGCATACATCAGGTACTATATATTACAATATTTTTTCGAAAAATTAATTATGCCCATTAAAATCGGGGACGAGTACCAGTCGATTCGGTATGAGCGAAATATGCCACGAGCACACGGAGCATAGTCAAGAACAGGAGCGTAAAGACATAGAGATGCCAAAATGTATTTACCCCCGTAAATAAAAGATTGTATACGGGGTGATTACATTTTGGCAAAGACATATTTTATATTTAGATATACCGAGTGTCCTTGAAACAGAGGATATATCTTCTATTTGATAAAATATACAAATATTTGTCGATTCGAAGAGTTGTATCATTGAAAATATCAATTAATTATTATCATTATATACAAGGTGATGATAATTTTTCAAGAGTGATAAAAAGTGCATGCTTTTTGTTTCAAAAACACCTTGCACCTATTAATATGTGTATATATGTATATGAAAACATCGATCAAGTAGGCTAAGACGAATGAATTCCGAGCATTGATGGCCGCGTGCTATGCCTCCTCATCATCATCATCATCATCATTGTCATAGTCATAGTCATAGTCATAGTCATAATTATTTTCATAATAATCATCATCACCATCATCATCATCATCATTATCATCCAGCTAGGCACGAATTTTACTTTAACGACGACAGTGCGGCGAACCGAGCCCGCTTCTAGGTAATTGCCTACTGTACCTGTAGCAAAGAGCCATTAGAGCAAAAGAAATGAAGACCGCTTTCACCACAATCACCAGGATAAAAACCATTGTTATGGTGCTAAGATTGGTGTTCTCACCACCTGAAAATCATCAGATCTTTTTTCTCGAATCCCTTTCGCCCTTTCATTAGTCAATCGTACCGATTGGAGGCCAGAAGTACTTAGGGTACGCGTTATTTATTAAGGCATTAAGATAAACTAAAGATTCGTGACTTTGTCATTGTGACGCAATATGCATTGCGATAATATAATTTTTAACAATTTTTTATTATATGATAATCACGTCATTAATGACCATTAAAGATCATCTTGGTACACGGGGATCAACCAATTACATCGGATCTCCAATCGGTGGGATCTTACCAGCTATGTTATTGTTATTATTATGTATATGGATTTTGCAAAAGTATTGCAGATATATTGAGAGAATATTATTATGTGCACAGCTGATGGTATGCGCCTGTTAGCGATGTCCTGGAAACGGACACGATCGATACGCCGGAGTATTCTTTTTTTATTTGTTTTTGACTTTCTTTTTTCTTTGTCCTTGCTTATTTCTAGCAGGTTAATTCGTTAAGGAATTGATATAGAGGGATATCCCTTGGACTTCTTTTTTTTTTTGTAATTGCTTAAGGTATGTACGTAATGGCGTCTGCTGGTGAGACTTACCGTAGGGGGTTTCTTTCTTCTCCATTTTACTCTCTAGGTCAGATTTACCGGGCAACGCCGTGCTGGATGTCGTCGGTCCCATTGTTGGGAGATCCTGCTGTATCGAACAATCGGGTCCGCTCCAGCCAATATCACAATGGCACTTATTCGTGTTAGTGCACACCTGTGGAAGTTCATTATTTCGGTTTTACGACAGTTTGTTAATTAGTCGGTTTAAAAGTTAGGTAATTAGAGACGTCAAGTCGGTTAATTAAAATCGTGCGGATAGATGAAATTTTACGAGACACGTTTTTACGTAGAATTTTGATAACCTTTTTTTTATGGTTTTTAACAATGTTTATTTATTCGTTACGTTGATTAACGTCGACTTACCCCATTTCCCGAGCACTCGTTGTTGTTGTGATTGCTCGGACACTTTCCTTGGTCTATGTGCGGAAAGAGACTGGTGCATGTCTGATTGACGCAGATCTATTAAGAACAGTTAATTTATACGTAAAGAAAGACGTTTTCCAAGGATATTTTCCTTTTATCTTATCACTCGAAAACTTACCAGATTGTCACCGCACGAGGTACCATCGCGAACCAATCCCATGCCTGGCATTTCGGATCCCTCTACCGTTCCACTGGTGGTTCTGTATAAAAAATTAAATCAATTAAACAATCATCTGTCTTTGTGATTACAGTGATTAATATATTTATACAATTTTTTTTCTATACTCACTTGCATTCGTATTCTTGTCCCTTCGCGGTAACGACGGTTTTCGATATCACTTGATTCATGCCACTGATAACCGGTTCTTTGCTTCCCATTTGACATTGAAGCGATCCGCATCTGACGTTTCTAAAAAACAAAATATAATAATTAATATTTAATACTATATAGTTTCTTTTTTGTACAAAATTATTATCTCCATTCACTTACTCCGCTTCGCACTTGATAAAGTGTCCCGATGTGTCTGTACCGCAGTGGCCATTGATGGCGCCTTTAGAATTGAACTCCTCAAAGCATTGTTTGACACCAGCAATACCGCCGTAACCCCAGACCTGCTCGCACTGTAAATCCAGTGCTGGACAGACGCCATTGAAACAGTATCCTTCGTTGTTCGAGCATGGACTTCCGTTTTTCTTGTAAACATCCACCGGACATTGCCCGGTCTCGCCGGAACAGACTTCCGGCAAGTCGCATTCGTTTGTTGACTCGCGACAGATAACGCCTCGAGCTCGTAACTGTAACGGGACGATTAATTAGTTTGGGGGAGTGATAATATTTATTATAAAAATAATTTGAAACTTATATATACATATAATACCTTGCATTCATTACAACACGGTCCCGTAGCACATTCAGCTTCAGAAACCAGTCTGCAAGTTATCGGATCGCAGCACGGATCTAAATCCTGACATTCTTCTAGGCCGCCACAATCACATTCTTCGCCATCATCTATTACCCTGTTTCCGCAAGATCGCCTAACTTCCACCTAATACAAAAAAACCATAAAAAAGAATTATGACAGCAATTCGTAGGAAATGAAATTGTCGATCCTCTTTACCTCATTTGGCTTATTGAATAAGCATATGCCGTGGCCACTCTTTAACGCGTCTATATAGTCATTCTTGCTGCACTCGGAAAATTTATACGGCTGGACGTTTTCCAATCCGACGATTGATTTGGCCATGATGCAACCGTGCCAATCACGGCAGCATTCACCCCCTGAAAAAAGATACGTGCTCGTAAGCCAATCCGATTATCGGTTTGTTATCTATTTTATAGGTTATAGCTCGATCGTCCATCCTCATTTTTTGACGAACTTTGAACTTACTTCCGTCATCGTGATTCATGCCGATATTGTGACCTATCATGTGAGCCATTGTACCAGCCAATAAGTGTGGCTCGTAAGTATTTAGATCAACGCTAATTCCAACTGAACGACGAGTGCACAAAGTTTCTGGCATGGCCATACCCGATTCGTCTCCCTTAAAATTTTCACCTCTGCAACGAAAACAGAATTGATGGACTTTCGAATTCTTTCGAATTCTTTCGAGTGTCTCCGTTAAATTGACTGACGTACGTGAGCAATTGAATTGTATCCTGAGATATTTGAAACATCTTTCGCTGAGTGTAATCATTAAAATTCTGAAGCGCACGACCGATATCCATATCTTTGTCAATGGCCGCCTGATTGCCACCCTGCCACGTTTCGATATAGACCACCGAGACTCTGGTGTTTAAAGTGCGAAAATACTAACGGAAAACAGAGAAGACAATTAGAGTTAGATGACTGATGAATCATTACGCACAATCTTGCTGAATGATATACTTACCAAATCAGCGATGTTAGCCACTTGAATGGCATCGTGAATGACTTCGGTTCTGGTGCTACCGTTTCTTTTGTCGAACTGAAAAAGCATCCGGTTTACATTATTTTAATGGAAAATGATCTAATTGATAAACTTTACAAATAATTGTCATCTCTGTAACAAGTACCATGGCCTTGTCGATGACGATGGCAGTTTCAATATATTTCGTGGCTTCGCGCACGTCTCGTTTGTAACGACCGGCATTATTTTCTTCGGACAAACCCAAAACGTGCTTCTGTCTACGATTTTTTAATCGCCACTCCATATTCTGATTATTGGCACAACCCTTGTTCGCCTTCGTTCGAGCCTCAAATATAACGTGAGGATGTTTCTGCTAAAAAAGAGGCATGCATATAGTGTACATCCTTCCGCAAAATTGCAAAAAGTAAAATTTTCCGAAATTCTCTTTGCCAAAGAGAATTCCCACTTGTCATTGAGATAATTGATTGATCCAAAGGATGACGTCATAGGAGTGTGACTGACCGACAGATCCCCGCCGTAAAAAGGATGAATGACAAAGGTCTCGTTGCCTAAATGAATGACTCCGCTGACTCCGTTGCACGTGTGAAAAGCTGCACTTGCACCGGGATAATCCCTCACTGTGCCGTGATAGTAACAGTGCTCGATTTCCTGTAAAATTCTCACAGTCATTTAACGTAATTAACGATCATCAATAATTACTCTGATTGTGAGTTAGATATCGATATTATTGTCGTTCGTTAAATATTATCACCTGTTTTGAAATTTGTTCGGCGCCACTAGGCAGAAAGCCTTTCTGAATCAAATTTGGGGCTAAAAGTTGCCTGAAATCATTAACGACACGTATTACTTAATGATGCCTGGTTAACGTAATTATTATATCGACGTCGATACACTTCGATACCGTTATCTTAACGACTATGATAACAATGAAAATTTATCTACGTAAAGTAATATTGTAATTGCAAGGCTTACGTATTCAGTTCTAAGTCTAAACGAAATTTATGATTAAAGGCCTTGATGAGGAGGGACGTTCGATGAAAATGTTTCCCTGTCTGTAACGAGACAATAATTTGTTGTTTTGTTTATTTTCGTATAAAAAAGAAAGAAAGGAATATTTAATAGAAAAAAACAAATTGATTTTCTACTTACTCTTGATCTTCCTCGCGCATTCTGATAGCTGTCCCCGTAGCTTTGCGAAAACTGCAAATATGAATTTCGATAAGTCTCTTCGAAAGATATCCAAAAGGCGAGAATTAATTATATTTCTCTAATTAGTCCATTATTAAGATTACCTTCGGGAATCCAGCTTCTCTCGTGGAGATCCCCATTTTCTCGTGATGCCGCAACTGTACCGGATAGATGATCTGATAGTAATGGCCGCCAATGTTGGTCACTAGCTCCTGGTTCTGTCGATACTCGCGAAGTAATCTTTCGACCTCGCCTGAAAGTTCGCCGCACCCTCACTTTCTTTTCACGATGATAAATAAGCGAAAAAAAAATAATAATAAAAGTGAGCAGCCATTAGGACTCGGCCAGATCCGCGCTGACAAGTAGATCGAGCGAAGTAATCAGATGAAAATATATAAACGAATAATCCGAGCGGGAATACGTAATGCGTTAGAAAATTAATATCTCGAATAATAAATGAAGTTAAAACTCGCAGAGCTACGTTTCCCTTAATATTAATATATGGAAAAACACGCGACAATGGAAAATAACGTTTATTAATTACAGGCTATTGATAAATTACTGATCGATCCAACACGACGAATGCTTTGCTATCACGCAATTATTGAGAATAAAAAAAATAATAATCCGCTGAATGATTGATGGGAAACTAAAAAGAATCCAGTCTGTTAACGTCACCACAAAGAGGCGGCCAATAAAAATTTCGTTGACTGACCCATTAACGATTAAAGGGTGTACAGTGAAATTAATGTAACAGTTAAACTATGGAATTGGGTTATCAATTTTCTTTTTCTTTTTCTTTTTCTTTCCTCTCGCTTCCTCATTTCGCGCATCGACTTCAACGCGAATAATACAAACGCGGTTAAGCGAGCTATTCGTCATCGTCTTACGGACGGCGAAAACGAAACAGCGAGTCTTACGTTACAGTAAGAATAAATGTATTTTCCATTCTTTGTATATCATTGAGCTGCCACATTAATCACTCAGTTGGCCCGTTGCCCCAGCGAATAACGCTGGGCATGCTTTGCTTCCTGATCGATCTACTCCCAATGATAATGTTGTTCGCCGTGAATAGCCTACAGAGCCTTTCAAAAGCAGCTCCTCAATCCTCTACCATCCATCCGTGGACTTCTGCCAATTTTTGGACAATCGGTATTTCAACGAATGACGGGTCAATGACGTCCGCGTAACGTCGATATCTTCTCTATTTTTAATATCCAATTCAATACGGATATCGATCATTGACAATCAGACTCGATACGCAGCCTACTTCGGGCCATTGAATTAAATTCAAATAATGTTCTACCGTGAAATTACTGTAGGACTATTTTGTTGATGCTGGTAGTTAAAGTGGCAGTAGGGTAATCCCCGCGTTTACTACCCCCCACTGGAGTGAGTCGAGGGTGCAGGGATATTTATTGCTCGTGCGAGTAATTTTATTGACAGTAAGGTCCAGTAATTGTAGGATGACAGAGAAAGAGGAAAGTGTTAAAGTTATAAATGATGCTGGTCAATATCGTGACGTGGTTTTACTTACCAGCAGGAGTTTCCTCATTCCACATGGACTCATCTAAAGTATAGTCGACTTCTGGAACAGAGAAATCAAATAGCACGGTGAAGAAGAGTCCAAGGGAATGGTGATGGATGGGGAGAGAAACTAAAGGCGAACTGGTAACGGCGCGCGCGACACTGACGACGACGACTTATTTGCATCGTTGGAAACTGCTGTCAGTGAGAACCTTTTAGCCGTTTGTTAAAGTCGATACGTGGAAATCGTCAAAGAGGGTCGTATCGGCATCCTTTCGTTGGGTTATCAAAGTGCGACAGGCTTTCAAGGTGTCTTTCCATTTACGTGAAATTCATGAAACAGACGTAGTTGACTCCCCATTGGCCCAGTTTTGCATTGGCGAAAATACCGAGGCCAGGCTTTGGCCAAGAAGCTGTCCTGACCCTTGGAAACGCCTCTTTTACACGGGTATTGTGTGTACGCCGCTTAAAAGGCGTCTTGACTTCTTTCACGTCGATAATTACACCGGCTTCTTGCATATGACTAATTTTCAAAATACTTTAAACAGCTCTTTGGCATTCTCTATTCGTGTTAAGGCGTAGTCTAAATTCACGGGATATTTTCGAAAGAGCGAGGATCGTGGCGATGCATTACATTATTCAGCCGCAAGTAGCTCCTCCCTTATGTCAAGTGGTAATCGAATCGAACAGCATATATATATATATATTGAAGCTCACGTGACAGTGCCCACGTGAAGTCACGTGCCCGAGTCGACTTTCTGTTCGGAAGCGCAGATAATAAAATTTGAATTTCCCGGTAAAAGCAATAGACCGTTGAGAATGCAAATTACGAAGGAAAAGACAAGATTCTTTTATATCGAAAAGCATTCTATAAGAAAAAAGATAATATCCTATTTTTACGGGTAGAATCGATCGGCGTCATTTTAAACTAAATTTATTATCCGTCCCCTCGTAATACGAGTTTGGCCGTAAGGGGTGTCGTAATAAAATTCAACCGATTTTGACTTGGCTCCAAGATGCGCTAGCTTAAAAGAATTCGTCCTGTTCCAGTCTCACGTAACAGACGTGAACGCAGACGTGAACGCAGACCTAGAGACGGCATTGCATCCCTCGCATCTCGCAGGTGCAGGGCGTGGCACCTTGTCAGCAATATCGATTACAAACCCGGGCGGTTGCGCATTCACGTCGACACGTGGACGCAGCCAGACTAAATTTGCGTTGCCCTATATTTTAGATCCGCACTCATCTGCCTCTCAAAGATTGATTGCTTTTCCCAGCGAGCGAGCTCCCAGCCCCCTCGAACCCTCGAGGTCCTATACCTGTCCTGCCTGGTCCTGCCACCCTCACGGACCCAAATTTCTCTGGCGACCGTACACATCAACCCCCCTGCCCACCTCTAGCTGGCTAACGCCTATACCGACCGACCCTAGGGAATTTTTGGAATTGCCCTCCCGCCCTACAGCCCTTGATCGAAACATCACATGTTTCATATTATCTCTGTAGGTTACTTATGTCCTCTCATTCAAACAGGCTACCAACTTCATGGGTTTGCTCTCTCGTTATTGGGTATTATTTGAAAAATATTAGACGATTTTTGCATCCGGGAATTTTTGCTCCTTCTTCAGCTGTTGGGTAAACATGGAGGATCACTGCTGATAAGTATCTTGTATTTGTAGTCAAGTGTGCATAATTAGATTGAAGTGCTATTTTCGTAGAGCGCTTGAACGCGCCACACTGTTTTTTTGTTTTCTTTGCAGATTTGTTGCGATTAACCATTTGTGTCTTGGCTTGGAATACTTATTTTACGTCTGTATACTGGTTGGATTTTTTTCGCATTCATTATTCGAGACACTTGGAATTATTTCCAATAACTTTTCTGCATCTTTCTGGATCACTCCGCTTGATAATATTTTATCCACTTCCGAAACGGAAGTCCTTCCCGGCACTCCTACTGCGAACAATTTCCTGGAATTGCTTGTTCGATCGATTTTCGTTTAAGAAAAACAGACAAAAATGAAATCGGAAAACGCAAAGTTAAAAAAGGTGGAACGAAAATGGCTGAAAGTTTCTTCGATATTTGGGCTGACGGAAGGCGACGTTAGGCTGGGGAATGTTCTTTGAAGAAATAAATATAAACAATGGCGAAACCCGTAACAAAGGATATGACGTAGACGTATGATATATTTCTCTCGAAATTCCTCGAGAAGTAGAAAATCTAGGAAAAATCGTTCCCATAGCGTTTTGGAAAAACCGGCTAGCCAACTCCTAGGGAATTTTCAGAACGGGGTCGAAGCTCGTTCGGATTAATTGCTTTAGAAACCGGCCTCATCGTAATTCCGAGCGACAGCCAGCCTAGGCACTACAGTGTGTCTGCTTTCATTTAATTTTTCTTCACTATTTTTCCCAGAAGATAATAAAGAAAAAGAAAAATTAAAAAAACCGCCTATTCGTTCACCGCGACAGCTTCCTGTCATTTTTCTGGTATCGCCATTATTAGTCTCGATATTGATATCACACTGCAACGAAGTTATTTTCAAAATTGCATACAGCAACGCTGCTAGCTAGACCTTCCATTGTAATAATATATCTTTCTAATTAATTCCAGTACGTATGTGAATTGTACCGATAGCCTTTGTCCAACTTACATTGTTCCATCCCTTTTGAAGCAGAGAGGACTGCGTTATTGCAGTTATTCTACCTATTGTTTTCCTTTTCTCTATTGTCATCCGCCAGGAAAAAGCTGCACGCGTAGAGAACCGATGCAGCAAAATATCCAGGTGCCGTGTTGAAAATTCCAACGAAATTCCGTTATTGGATTAGTTCCAAAAAAGAGAGAAAAAAAGAAAGAAAATCCTCCAGAACGATGTATCCCAGAATTTCATAGTCTCTTACTACGACCCAACGTGCTTCTCTGTATTTGCCTTAGTTATTTCGCCAACGTACGTTGGCAGCCCTGATTTCGGTTGTGTTTTCCGTCGAACTATTTGACAAATCGAATAAACGTGCAATCAGAAGGACGAAACAGGCGACGCCGTTTCTCTCCAATATTTGTAGATTGATTTTTCCGAATTTCCTAAACTCGCCGCAGCCGAATCGAATTTTTCTCTTATTTATGGATTTTTGGTAAACAGCAATATTACACAATATTATTTAGTCATTTAAACATTACGATGACCCTTCTTTAAAAAAATCTTTCTTTCCAGTTCTCTTTTAAATCTCAACTTTCTTCCCGCCCTTAATTCTTCACTGTCTCTCGCGCCAAAGCACTTGCTCGCGATTCTACGAAATATTGAAATAAAATGCCTTTCGCGTGTCGCAAGTTTAATGATCCTCTTAAGCCCAGTACCGGTGGGCATGTCGTTTAGCCCTAACGATCGCACAGAGATTAGCCGAGGTTTAAGGGCGCTTGTGGTTTCAGTTTCGCTTTTACTTATGATTGATTGCCAGTCATAATTCTCGCATTAGTTTGTTAACAACCGTAACGGTCTAATTAACTATTAAGGACGTTAATCCGCATTTAACGTTCATTAAGATGTACACTCCTTACCCAACGAAGAAGGTTTACGCGCATTCGTTTCAGATTTCAAACGCTTTGCCACTTCGAATATCGGTAAAGCGTAGGAATTCTAAAACAAATACCACGCTTTAATATCAAGCTGCACAGTTTCTTCGAAATTCACTTCCTCCTCCTCCTCCTCCCTGATACATTACAGATTAATTAGATGACGATTTCATTAATTCACTCATCGATATTTAATCAATATCAAATCGTCTCCATATAACTTCAAACTTATTTCCAATACTGTCCTTACCCCCAAAATTCTAACCTGTACAAATTTTCCTTCTTGACTATCCAATCAAACCGTCAATCAATTCCACAGTTTATCATATCCCACGAAACTAATAAAAAGCCAAAGAACATCCTTGTCACTCCCATTAGGTTCCTTTGAAAGCTTCCGAAAAGGAAGAAAAAAAATCCCAAGAGAATAAATAAAAAAAAGAAGGAACATGATCGACATCCCATTAGTTACTCCTTTATAGACAGCACTGTAACCCACCAATGTTAATATCCAAATATCCAAAAAAGGTCATAAGGTCACCCATCTAAAAACCCGTTAAACATCCCTACGATAACACGCACACACTCCTATCAGAAACTGCCCGTTACTATAAACATATAAATTGAACGTTATCATTTTATCAATACCTATATCGAATATTACGTTATAATCGTATCGCCATAAAAAAAGACACAGCTGGATGCAGCCATATAAATACCTTGTAACGTTAAACTTTTACGATTAAGCATTGCCACCATATCGAACGTCTTTTAATACGTAATATATCATATTTTCGATGCTGTAATATAAATCCTGTATATGCACTGTATCCCCAGTGATTTTATGGTAAACGCTCGCGAATTCGCACTTATAGAAACAGTGTGGGTAGGGCCTGTTTCCAATCTCTTATTCGCCGGGACCAGCGATGGTTGCTGCGACGCCGAAAAATATGTCTACGGTAACGGCTATCGTAGCATTTGGAATATTAATATTAAAGAAGAGTCCCGTAGTGCATCTGTGCACACGTGGGTGCATCTCTGGGATATATATATAGAGAGAGAGAGAGAGCTGGGGGTTGGAATTCGCGATATCTATTCGCGTTGTACACACTATACATTATATTTATACATATGTACACTGCCTTCACCCTTATACAGCTATCGGGGTCGGAGGCTTTCGGTCTTTTATTCATTTTCATCCCCAAGAAATTAACGTCACGTACTACGGGAGGCGCAACAAACACTGATGGATATCCTTGACTGATAAGAAGAATATCTTCCTGTTTTTTCTTTCTTTTTCTTTTTTCTCGTATTTTCTTGCCCTCAGATCATTTCGATAGCGACAGTTTCGCGTGTCCCGCGATCGTACACGGCCATTTTATCTTGTTTATCATTTTTTCGCGGTTTTATTATCTTATCAGTGTAATCCTTTTTATATTTTACGTCGCTTTGTTTCTCAGCTATGGACATTTATCATCCCTTACGTCATTTTCTATCCCTTTAATTCGCGTTTATCCACCTGCCGTCATCGATGATCTCTTCGCTGGACGCTCTTATTATTTTGCGATATTCTGCTTATCGAACCTTCCCTGTCAAACTGCCATTAATCCTCTTTATCGCGATTTTCACGTTTGCACAGGCTTGCTCGGAAAACAGTTGCAGCGAGATTGACTGTTATCAGCGTCATTGGGCCTTATCGGCATTACGCGTATATGGAGGGCAGATCTGTTAATCATTCTGTTTACCATGTTCGCAGTTTTATTATTATTTTTTTTTACTTCTATCCCGTGGCGTTGATTTTCAATTCTGATTCGTTTCAGTGTGCTAGTGGATTATGCAGATTAGTCGCGTCTGCACAGATGCGATGATTTAGCGGACGATCGTAGATAAGCGCGAATGTACTTTAGCGTTTTGCATACGCGATAATATGGTTGGTAAAGATAATTCCAGGATTTCCCTAAGCTGCATACGTATTGCCGCGCTAATTTTCATCATTATTTTATTCGCGATGCATTGCCGTTGCTTTTATTGTCGCGGATGCACTCTACCAGGATTAATATAATTGGCGCGCGAAATATTGTAGGAAGGACGGGGAGGAAATTTTTGCAAATAAATAATGAGAAAGAAATTTTCTCTAACGTAAAACAAAGAAATTCATTTCGAGTGTGTAGCTTGAATTAACAAATGCAATTAGTAACAGCGCGCAGATTGTAATTGTTCTGCGTGTTGCGAAATGAAAAAGAAAATATGAAAAGATCTTTGTTACGTTGGTCACCTGCACGCGGTTTCACGGTGCATGGTCTAATTTCAATTTGACTAATTATTTTGGTGAACTTGTCCTTTTTAGGAAATATATATATGTAAATGATGAATAAAAAAATATTTGCATATAGCAAACCAGGCAATGAATTAGTACTGGCACTCTGCCATTTCAATCTCGTGAGTCCAATCGATTTTTCCAAACTCGACCTTAATTTCGTGTCAAACTGTTTTAAAGAACGTCCCCCTCTTTCCCGTATCAGCCACCCCCTTCTCCATCTCTCTCATCATCATAATTATCAACACCCCCTGTCATTATCCTTATAATTACCATGATCATTAATATCGCGGCTGTTAACTATGAAATTATAATTAATTGCGCGCCTCGCGATACGTGCTAAATGGTCGTTTTATAAGATAAAAAAAATGAACTTAGTCAAATATTGATGGGTCACGTGGGAAATTTGATTAGTGTAAATAATAGGCTGTGTTGGAAAAAAAATGTAAAGCAAAATTTATTGTCAATGAAAGGCAGACTTTCTTTTCTTTTTTCGTGGAACGTACAAGAAAAATTTATAAGTAAAATTAATCTTAAGTTAATACGCAAATGAAAGACTGCCGCGAAGGATGCTTAATGGTTAATTAATTACATGCTAACAAATTAACATAAACTTAATGAATTTCATTAATCATTCCCTAGATCCAACTCCGTCCCTGTAGGCCAAGTTTGATTGGTCATTTTGAATTATTGCAATAAAAAGTATCTGTTTCATTAGTCTTGTCGAATATTGAATATTGATGATACGTTCGAAATATTAATGACCAAAACCGATAGCCTCAATTTTCGCGTGACTTATCATGTCGCGCGATGACACTTTCGATGAATTGATATTAGGCATGTCCAAAGCGAAATGACGAAACGATTAAAAATTTACATTAAAAGCGTATTTTATCGGTAAATCTATTCGCGGAATTGGATCGACGTTTGATTTGACATCGAGCCAAACGAAATGAAGGATTTAAGAAAAAATTTTGAAAAATGTCACTCGGCATAAGTAGACAGGTGCGTATTTAATTGGATTAAAGCCAAAGAGATACTTGTTTCGCAATAAGCAATTGGCACGAAAACAAAGTCGACGTCGTTCCCAAAATTTTCGTACAACTCAGAAGAAAGACAAGACGACTTATCTCGCGCGAGGCATAAAGGAGCCACGAGTAAGATGGTGCCGAGTTGGAATAGAAATTTAGATAAAATCAATTGGCACGAGAAGGTGGATCCTTCTGGTCGCGAATTCGTTTTTCGCAATATCAAATAAAAGCGAAGTGACGCCAAGAAATAAGTTACGCCTCAGGTAGATCGATCCAGGTGATTCGGAGTTGGGCGAGGGGAGGAGGATTTTTTTTATAGAAATAAAAATGGAGAATCTTCTGAAAAATTTATACGAAATTTATGGAAATATCGCGTATAAGCACTGTGAACGAAGAGAACGAGTGAGAAAGGGATTGGCGAAGAGAAAATAGAAAAGGAAGAACTATTAATAAATTTCAAAGAGATACAAGCCGAGTGACTTCATCTTTTGAAAATCCCATTAAGCAACCTCTTAAAGCAAACGAATGAACTTGAGAAGGAAATCAATTAATTCCAGTAGCGAATTACTTCCCTCCAGTGGCGAGCATGAAGATTTATAACGGGAAGCGAAGCGAGATGTGGGGATAGTGGAGGAGGAAGAGAAGCAAGAATCCGTTAAGGGTGGAAAATTGTGAAAATTTTATTCGCAAAGTTCGAATAGGGCTGCAAAGACTGATGATAAAACTTGAGCCAGACTTATGAGATGAAAAACAATCGAATGAATAATATGGACGAGATATGCTTGGCACGGTAAGGGTAGGTGGTGTTAAGGGTCGTTCGGATCTAGGCTAGTAGTTACCTCGCTTGGCGGTGCTGTCTGCGCTGCTAATAAATCCAGGTACAGCAATCACGAGAACAAAGAGTCCACAGTGTACCCAAAACATGTTTACGTCTTAACAACATTGTTCAATTCCATTTTACATGACGCTCGTGAAACACTATGATGGCGGTTCTTTTCATGTTAGGTCGGCCCATCGGGGTGTACTACCTAGCCACCATAGAAAATCTATTCCCGGCTAGGTTGCCGTCCTCTGCCTTTCCTTCGTTCTCTTCAGCGAATTCCTCTTCCTCTTTATCTTTTTTTCTCCTGCTCTACGTCACCCTCCTCTTTTGCTCTTTCCGTCTCTCCGGGTCCCTCCTCTCTATCTCGAGCACACTGTCCGGCCTCTGTCTCTATATCTCTTTTTTTCTCTCGCGAAATTCTCTCAAAGCACCGTGACTCTCTAGTGACGTAATCTTTTACGAAAAATCCGTACTTAATTAATTGAACACTGTCCGATTCACCGATTTATCACCAAGAGCCAACCGAGAGTCTCTCACCGAACGGAGGTCCCTGTCTCTCTGCCCTCCTTCTCTCTTCGGGAAAGCGCGTTCGATTCACGCCTCGGCTGCCATCTTCTTCCTACGGTGGAAGTCTCGGCTATGAAAATATTTGCGACCCCTCAACCCGCGCAGTCAACCCCTCTTGCCCAACTACCCTCCCGGTACCTCCTGGACATCTACCCACCTCGCCACCTCTTATCGATTCCTGCGCCATTTACCGTCGTTCCTGGCAAATCAATAACGCCTAACCCTCGACCACCCTGGTTTCCCGGATTACTCTAGTTGGGAAACTGGATACTACGTTTTGACCTTTTTCAAAAAACTACTGCACTGTCTGACGGAGTTCTTGATACTTGCTTCTCCCTGATAAGGCTCCTATTCTTTTTTTAATTAACGTTCCAGCTCGTCTTACCTTACTGCGTTACTTTTAAATGACTAAGAAATATTTAGTCAAAAAATTTCATTCTCGTATAGAGATTAAACTTGATTTTCGAGAATTCATACAATTTCCAGGAACTGATGAAATTTGCAAATTTTTTATTTCATCTTCCCAGAGCATCGAGTTACCTTATCCCCACGGGACGTATGCAAAATTTGTCCAATTATCATTGGCGCTGCAGTCTTCGGCGTTGATGACAATCGACGATGACAATGACAATGGCTGACATCAAATCTGCTGAAGTTGGCAACTTGGCATACCGCAAGCTGCGTCCCAGTCCTAGTGACTTTCGGCGTTAGGAGTTGAAATACAGCCAAGAGGATGTGACGTAAGCGGAGAACGAAGATTCGCCAAGAGGAGGTCGTCGATGGAAATAAATAGAAGAAAGAAACGACAGAGAAGAACATACGCAAGAGATCCGAATGTCAGGATTGAACTTTTATAATATATTCATATTGTTTGTTTTAGATAGGGCAGTGTTGTGGACGGTTACGGAGACGCTCCGTATCCCAATGTTTCCTACAAGTATACAGACTATTTTAATAAGTACATTCCTTTTTCAACAACCGTCGTAAGAGCTAAGTATATATATATAATATATATATAGGTATGTCATTACGATTTATTACGATGCATGTGTGTGTGTTTTTTTTTATTATGAAAACATTTGAAAAAAACGACCCCAAGATCCCCATCCCCCTGCCCACCCCTTGCCCAACCCCGTCGTGTCGTACCTTCCCCGTTAGTTATCTCTCGCGTTTACCTGTTGGTACATACTATGTTAATAACCATGTAATAGGTGTATAATCTATCTATCTATCTAGTAAAACAGCGTCATATTAAAGTCTATCCTCCTCCTCCTCCTCCTCGTTATCCTCGTTATTCTCCTCGGACTCCTCCTTGTATCCAGGATGCTCGCTGATGGCGTAGTAGTTCCCGTTGTAAATGACTCCGAGTTCGCGCAGCACGTCTCCCCTGATGATGGCCTTGATCGTCCAGTTGTAACACTCCTCGCTCTCGCTCTCACGATCGAGACGCTCGACGTCGAGGATCTTGGAGCTGAGACGCTCGAGGATGATGCCGATGTCCTTGATGCTGAGGTGATGCTTCTGGTCGACGGTGAGCTGGTCGATCAGCAGCAGGAACTTCTCCGAGGTGACGATCTCGTCCTCCATTATCGTGTTCTCGGTCTCGGACTCGGAGCTGTCGTGCTCCTGATGATGATGGTTATGCTGATGATGATGATGCAAATGAAAAGCTGCGGAATTGGGCAAACGACCTCCAGCGGCGCCGGCGCCGCTAGCAGCATCCTCGTCGGCAGTGTCCCGAAAACGGACGTGACCCTTGACCATGCCAGGTCGACGGCTGCCATCCGACAGTGAACTCGGTGGCTGAGGCGAAGGTGTCTGAGTCTGCTGTGCGTGCGCGACGCTCTGCTGGGCGTGTGCCTGTGCAGCCTGGGCGTCCTGAATCGGCGAAGTCGCAACCGATTTGTGAACAGCTATTCGCCGTCCCTCCTCGTGCAAGGCGCAGCAATGGAAGTCGCACTCGCTGGCTCCGCCGCCCTCGCCTCCGTTCACGGGACTCCCGTTACGCGGTGCCACCACCGGCTGGTGGATGTGATTCGAACACTCCGGCGTGTGGATATGAATGGTCGTGCTCTCGAAGGAGTTCGTTCCCTGCTTCACCAGCCTTCCGCTAGGCACGCCGTGCTGCTGCGACGACCCGTAGGAACTATTACTCGGACTAGTAAAACTCTTCTGTACCATATCGTCATGATTTATCACAGTGATTTGGGGACTGCTGTAACGCGCTCCTGGCTCGTGGGAACCTGCTACCTTTGCAGTCCCGTAACCCAACTTGTCCAGACTCGTCTGTATTACCAGCGATGGACGCTGGGACGATCCTCCCATGTGGTCCACCTTCTTCGTCGGCGAGTACTTCGAGCTCGGGCCACCTTCCTGCGATTTCGACTGCTGCGAGGATTGCTGTACCTGCTGAACCTGCTGTTGAACCTGCTGCGACGAACCCGACGTACCGCTTCGCTGGTCCCAGTGGAGCACCACTGTGACTCGGCCTTTATTGTCCATGATCTTCCAGGATGGCGTCTCATCGTGCAACTCCAGCGCGTGGATCGTCTCGCAGACTATTTTCGGGATTGCTGATATCGCTGGTACAAACGAACACTACGTTAACGTCAGATGCAATCCTCAGATACCCATTTCTTTCCCTCTTGGGACTATCAGTACATACGTACACGTATCACTATCCTCCTCCAACATATCATTTTATCAAATCTATTAGTATCCTTACTCTCCATTATAATATTAATAAACAAAATCAAAACTGCATGCATCCTCCCAGTACCTTTCCACGTTTCAACGCATTCGTACCGAACAATAGTGTACTTGTTGGTAGGCAATCGTCTTTACATCTATATCAACAACAAACAACAATCACGCTAAATCATTTCCTAATACCAATACTCAATCTTCCTTCCGTTATTGATCGATTGTCCACCGGCACGTACTAATTGTCCCAAAATTCATCGTATATATCTTTCTACGGATACATAGGAATCTTCGACGCGTTTCGCCATAGACAATATGATCATTTGCAAATCAGTAGCTCAGTGGAAATGAAGAGTACCGGCGCGAATGATGTCGACGCCGGTTGGACACCACCGCTCGCCATGTCGCAGGAGTAACAGGATTGTGTTGTTGGCCAAAGTCTTGAAGTACTCGCCGTCTTCGACCTGAGTCCCGTCTGACTCGAGTACTAAGCAGACATTTTCGTTCTGAGGCACTCCGAGTTTTTCTTTACCTGCAACCCAATATCGTACTTAGTCAATGCTACTTATCATACGCCCTTATCTCCGCGAAGGGTTAAATAATACGATGGCTGATTCGGTACTTTTTTTGTCTTTTTCATTTCATCAATTTTACTTACCACGGTGCAGCAACTCCTCGAAATTGCTAACGACCAGTCCCTTTCTTACGTTTCGCCAGCTGTCCCATATCTTAAATGGTCTCTTGCTCCGTAACTCCTGCGTTCCGGTGGACAGAAAGAAAAAGAGGCCGAGAGAAATACTGTACAATTCGAATCACAGGACGAGTGATAATGAAATGTGGGACACGGGAGTTCTACGGGGATGCTGCTGCACGTCTACGATACCCACGCGCAATTGTGACGCGGTGCAGTATGAAACGTGACGAGTCTGTGGAGTAGGATAGCGTTGGAAATAAGGGAGAGAGAAATATCTGGATATATATATATACACAAAATTTTAAAAAATACGTATAACAGGTAAAGCAGGCTTTCGCGTTATCGACAAATTCGAATATTTCGAAGGAACAATTGGGGACGCGGGATTAAACGTTATTTAAAACTAGAACGTACTCGTTTGTAAATCAATCATATATACTTATGCAAATTGTGTACAAAAATGTTGTATACGACCGTACAAATGAATTATATAATTCTGTTAAGAAAAAAAAATATAAAATTCTCACAAATCTTTCATAAGATAAAAATACGTGTGTTTATGTGCATAAAACTTTATATTGATAAAAATGGATTACCTGTTCGTTTTTATTCATTTAAAGTTCCTCTGTGTATGCATCCTTATGTCGACTAACGGGACTAATACGACTAATACTCTGGTCCGCTAAACACTGAAGTACGATTGAAATTGTATTTGTTTTTTTTCTAAAATTCCCTAATCTTACCAAAGATTTATATACGAGCCTGGGACCACTCTTTCGTCAATTCGAGCTCTTTATAAGTAAATGATAATTGACGTAACAATTTTTTCGAATTTTATTATTTATCCATATCGAAGAAATATGTCGCGCCTTTGTCACAAGGTGAAAGAACAAAAAAGCCGTAATGGATAATCGGATAATTATTTGAAATAATTAACAATATTAATATATATATATATTACGCGAGACGTATTGCACAAGAGTTAAATAATCGAGCGAATAAAATAATGCATAAAATATAAACGTGGTAAAGATATTTTATTTAGACGCCACCCAAGTCGCCGCTGCGGTGTCGCATGTCGCTGCTGCGGCGAATAAAGTACAAAATAAAAATAGATTTGCTATAATAAGAAAATTATATGCGGATACAGAATACGTGTACATGTAGTGTATAATAAATACGGGCATAAACAAAAAAAAAATTACGTGTAAAAACTAAATACAATATATAATATAGATTACGTATATCGGATTACAATCGAACGATATATCGGGTACAATTTTATATAATAAAATATAATGGAACATATATTCATCACAAGTAATTTTATACTCTCGAGATGCAAGATATATTATAGATATATACTGTATGTATTGTTGTGCATATATATATATAATACAAATACTGCAGAAGAACGCGTAACAAATAATACATCTATAATCGATATTAATAAATATATAATGCAATATAAATATACCAAAAAAAAGGGGGATCAAGAGAGAGGGTATAAAATATATATGAATATCCGTAATGAAAAATATTTGTATAACAATGATAATGATATTAAATAAAAAGTATGAAATAGGCTATACGCAATACGCACCACTATTATCCTCTATCGCGAGTAATCACTATCGCGATGTTATCAACAATCTATGGTACAACGATACGTTATCATTTAATTCGTGCGGCATCACGTAATACCGCAGTGAATAGGGGAAAAATCATGCGGACCAAGTAAAACGATGTTTGCCCCGGTATCCTCGCTTCAACAGGGTGGCGCTAAGCCTTCTAACGCGCAGACTCAGGCGCAACTTATGGTCGAAAACACTGACCTCATTCAATCATCCTCGAGATACGAAAATCGAAAGAAACCCGCACGGCCTTTGAGCCCGGAGGCTGTTAACGTTTCGAAAAATCCTTAAATCTATATCAAGGCGGAGTAAAGGAAGAAATAGAGGGTAAAAAGAGGGTAAATTAGAATAGAGGATAAGAAAAAAAATAGGGGGGTGTCACCGACCCCATGAAAAAAAAACGAAGGGATGCTGTCTGAGGAATTCGTTCGATATTGGAAACACTTGATTGTAATACTCGGAGATAATTATGTAATTCTTATGATTTTTTTGTTTTGATAGAGATTAAATAATGAGAGTAAAGGAATCGTAATAGGCGTTCACGCAAAGATGATACGCTTCTTGGAATATTGATTCGTTAGATTCGAATGATACTCGTCGTGTAGAAGTTTAATGTGTTGGGACGATAGTCGGGAGTGGATAACGAATGATTAATGAGAAATGGGAGGTTTTCCTAGGGATGCGTACCTCTCTTGCCATTACGTCATATCCCAGCAGGTTCAAGGGACCGTCCCGCAAGCACTGTTCAGTTGAACCGTAACGTAGTACGTTGCATTATTCTTGCCACTTGCCGTTCACCGTTTACGTACGATGGGTTGAACATTCGCTAAGGTTTTCACTTCCGTTCTTTTTTAATTCCTTTTTGTTTTACTCCTCTTCTTCTTCTTCTTCTTCTCTTCTTCGTTCGTTGAATCCTCCTCCTCCTCCTCCTTCTCTTGCTCTTCTTGATTTCGCTCCTTTTCCTCTCTTCTCAAGCGTTCTCTCTTGATTCCTCTCTAAGTCTCCCGCTCTCCTTCCCTCATGCGTTCTCCCTCTCTCTCTCTCTCTCCTTCTCTCGTTTCTATCTGTCTCTCTTCGCGACTGTATCAACCTCTCTCCTTCTTCCTATCACTCTATCTCGATCTCGCCAGCCTCTCTCGCTCTCCCGCACCTCTCTCCTTCTGGTCCCTATCTTTAACGGGCGGGACGTTCCCGATGAACGTGCGACGTTTTCTTACTTCTCGAATCCTTCATTACTACGGGGTTGCGACACCGGCTAACCACGTCTACCCTGACCGATTACCCGATTCCCCCGAAGATTTCCACTAACGCATATGGGCCAAATTGTAACAGTGGCTTCCTACCCCGGCACTTACTGCGGCGACTCCTAGTTTTAGATCGATTCTCCCTGTGTCCCCTGTAGTATATACCTACCGGAGACACCACCCTCTTACGGGGTGGATTTCTAGAAGGACATCACTAGGTCATTGCGCGAAGCGTTTTGAAGATCCTTTCACGACTTTATAGTCGGTAAGATAGATTCCCTAGGGAATTTCCTGCGTGTCTAGAGGAAAAAGCCGTGAAAATTACTAGATCGAACATGGTATTTTACAGTATTTTCATAAGATCAACGCGGATTCTACTCTATCTGTATTTATTCTATGGCATTGGAAATTTTTAGATCTGTTTCTTTACAGCCGGGGTAGCGCACGTGTTGATTTTAACCTTTGTTATTATGTTAAAGCGTAAATAAAACCGGTGTCGGATCCGTGGTCAAGAAACTATTCGTTGCTTTAAGAAGGTTTTCGGTTGAGAGGAATTGATAATGAGTACCATTCTTGAGAAGATTGCCTCGATCGAGGCCGAGGTAACCTACCAGCACGGTTGTTGATTATTCGGATGTAAGAATGTATTTTTTTAAAATTTTATTTTCGTTTTTAGATGGCTCGGACGCAAAAGAATAAGGCCACGTCCGGGCATCTTGGTCTCCTCAAGGCGAAACTTGCTAAGCTTAGGCGAGAACTGATTACTCCGAAAGGTGGTGGTGGGGGTGGAGAGCAAGGATTCGAAGTTG
The DNA here is from genome assembly GCA_030142225.1 of Pachycephus smyrnensis. Classification (NCBI taxonomy): domain Eukaryota; kingdom Metazoa; phylum Arthropoda; class Insecta; order Hymenoptera; family Cephidae; genus Pachycephus; species Pachycephus smyrnensis. The sequence continues at coordinate 19,451 of JARQST010000251.1, read as the reverse complement.
CCAAAACTGGTGACGCCCGTATCGGTTTTGTTGGTAATGCGTGATAAATATTTTTTAATATTAATGACAAAAAATGTTAAAGTTAATAGCAATGAACTATGTTTTAATGTAATATTCCAGGTTTTCCATCTGTTGGCAAGTCAACACTCCTGAGTACACTCGCTGGTGTTTATTCGGAAGTTGCTGCTTATGAATTCACTACCCTTACTACTGTCCCTGGTTGCATTAAGTACAAGGGTGCAAAAATACAGGTTGGTTACTGTTCTTAAATCTGAGGCAATCGACGATCCTTCGATACTAAATAGGTGTACTGGTTTAGCTACTCGATCTGCCTGGTATCATCGAAGGAGCCAAGGATGGCAAAGGTCGTGGACGGCAAGTTATTGCTGTTGCAAGAACATGCAGTTTAATTTTCATAGTTCTCGATGTCTTGAAACCTCTTGGCCATAAAAGGCTGATCGAACACGAGCTCGAAGGGTTCGGGTTGAGACTGAATAAGCAGCCACCAAATATCAATTTCAGAAAGAAGGATAAGGGTGGCATCAACCTTCAGACTATGGTGAGTTGATAACTCTTGAGAACATTACGAAATATCAGTTATAAAATTTTTAAAAATCCTATTTTTTATTGCAGTGCACACAATCCGAGCTGGACTTGGATACAGTGAAATCTATTCTGTCCGAATATAGAATTCATAATGCTGATATAACTCTACGTTATGACGCTACTTCTGACGATCTCATTGATGTCATTGAAGGAAATCGGGTTTACGTACCCTGCATTTATCTTTTAAATAAAATAGGTAAAAATTATGTGTTTGATACGACTGAAAGTCAAATTTTTCTTCGATGTACTTTGTTTCTCATTTTATTACAGATCAAATAAGTATCGAGGAGTTGGATGTTATATACAAAATTCCTCACTGCGTACCAATCTCAGCTCATCACAAGTGGAATTTTGATGATTTGTTGGAGAAAATGTGGGATTATCTTAAACTTGTTAGAATGTGAGTTACAAAATCAAAATATTCACTTCAATGTTTCGCATGCAATAATTTACTAAGGACTTATTGGATTCCTTCGTTACAGTTACACAAAACCTAAGGGGCAACTTCCTGATTACAATTCTCCAGTAGTTTTGAATACCGAAAGGAGAACTGTTGAAGATTTCTGCAATAAACTGCATCGTTCTATTGCTAAAGAGTTCAAATAGTAGGTATCTTGTGTTATAATCATTAAATAAGAAAGCGACCTTATGTAACTATCATTTATTTATAGTGCACTGGTCTGGGGTTCTTCAGTGAAGCATCAACCGCAAAAAGTCGGCAAGGATCACGTTCTCTGCGACGAGGACGTTGTACAAATTGTAAAAAAAGTGTGATTTTTATCTTAGAACTACGTTAAATCTACTATACATTCACTATTAATAAACATATATATATATCACGAAGATTAAATGGTTTGGTTACAGTAAAAGAGAAAAATATAATTTACCCATCGTATTAAAAATACATTAATACTCCTTCTTCCTTATTTTTTTTTCCTATCAACTATAAGAAGAACGTTCTCTGATATAAAACTATGAATCCTGATTTATTATTTCAAGTGCTAGTGTTTCTTCTAGTGAACACTTGCGTGTCCTATTTTCCGTTTCTTAACCAGTAAGAGCATCCAAGTCATAGGTATGTGAACATTATATGAAATCCGTTAAATATACTTATACAAATATCCAATAATTACCGATACACTAATAAGAATCAATGAATATCTTAATCAGTAACATAACACTGAATTGACTGTTTGAAATTGGCGCTTCATTATTTCGGTTCTGCAGTGGTCCTCTGTTAGGTGGCGCTCGGTGTCGACATCCGGTTCTTCTCCCCCTCCACGTCTCCGAATTCATTTGGTTTTGGAGCATCTAAAGTAGGATTTTATGCTCCGTTCCTCTATTCCTATGATTCCTACGTCCATGCGACGAGGACGGCGAGCGACGTTAGCGCCAGCAGCCCGCAACCAGTCGCCATAGACCCCACGGAAGCCTACCCGAGACACTCGATGAACCTCGGGTAAGTTCCTCCCGTTAATACGGCTGATTCGAAAAGAATACTTTTGAAGAGGAGCTAGAGCGGTCTCGTGGAAGGTCATCTTCACCGATGGCCTTCCTGGTCGATCCTGGACTAGATCGTTCCGTCGAACGTGCCACGGCGGGTAAAGGAGACTTTTTTATGCGGTAAACCAAATACCCACTGACAGTTGGGGAGTTTACTGGACCTAAGCTTGTCCTGTTGACGACATCCTTGTCAGAGACCGTTCTGGCATCTCTTTAAGTATCTACATTCAGAATGTCTCATTCAATACATCTTTGAAAGCAGCTTCAAGATGTGGTTGACGATGATTCAAGCATTACGTAGGGTTCTCCTTGCAGGGGCTGGACCGGAGCCGTGGCTTTGCACAAGGCCTGCCTCGAATGACAACCTACCGATGGCTACAAGAAGTATTGCCATCCTGGCTGGACAATCCATTACTTTTTCCACTGCCTAATCAAAGAGCTCGTTCTTTGCCAGTTTACCTTGAGCAGTCCAACGCTCTCAGCCCACAAAATGAGCATAGGCACCCTAGGGGTAGTGGACCTATTTCACCTGCTTGAGTCTAACAAACTTGGGGATGTTGAAGAGATTAAGAAGGTCTTTCATGATCACTTCTTATCGAGTACGTATTACAGTGCTACTCCGGTGTCAAAGAATTAATCATGAGAACTTTCATAAATTAATTCAATGCAGCGAAGGACAGCTGGCTGGTGAATGGGTTGTTTGATTACTACCTGTCTACAAATTCATTGAGAGCAGTGGAAGTATTAGCTGGTGTACGAGAGCCACATGACAGACATCTGCTGGACCGTCTTACAGAGGCTCTTGCCAAAGGCGATGATGGTCAGAGAGTTAAAGCTCTTACTCTACTTGGCCACGTGGCTCGACGGCAACCAACCTGGCTCTATAAACTTGCCAGCCATGCACTCTTTAGGGAACTCCTGAAGCTACTGAAGGTAGCGGGAGACATGTTATCACTAATGAGTGCCCTATTGCTTTTGGTCACTTTACTGCCCATGCTACCTGCAGCTCTTGGTCCATATCTACAAGAAATCTTCGAAGTGTTTGGGCGTCTGGCGACCTATCACCATCATCAGTCATCATTCTTGTCGTCATCTACAAGTCTATCGTCAGTTTCTTGTTCCAGTAACATGGACAAGGATCATCTCTACCTCCTACACCTACAGGTATTTTTAAAAATTATATAGTCTAAGGAGTCAGCCTATCTCAAACGGATTATTTATATACATTGTAGGTGGGATTGTACAGCTTGTTTCATAGACTATACGCCATGTACCCTTGCAATTTCATTGCATATTTGAGGCAGCAGTATATTCAGCGAGATCAGCATGCAACCTTCACGCACACTGTAAGACCAATGCTGGACTCAGTGCGCATGCATCCTCTCCTCGTGACCGCGTCTAAAGATTCCGAAACCTCTGCAGCTAGGTACAGTTTATTACCATCATTTTACGATCGATGAATCTAGTAGCATATTTATTTACTTTTAAATTTCAATTAAAGATGGAAGAAAATGGAGCATCACGACATCGTAGCAGAATGCGGCCGCTTCGCCCTGGACAGATCAAAGGAGGAAATAACTATATCCATGAACTCTCGCTTTACTCCGATTCTAGGTTCATCTTTGACCTGATCAAATAATTATTCGCGAAATTTCTAAAGAAAAACTAATCACTGAAAATTATTTCTATCCTTTTATAGATCATCCGACTGCTTATATACCGCTTAGTGGATCAGGAGGGTTGTCAACAGCAGGGATGAGCAACGGGGAAGAAGAAACGTTCTGGTCACCAAGTATGGCAATTCCACCTCACAGTCCACCTCCGTTACAAACTGCTTCGCACGAGCCACGTTCCACGCCATCGACGCCGAACAATAACAGGAGTGGCACATCACCTCCGGAAGCTGCTGTGGAGGCAACGCCTGAAACAACCCCGGTTAAGGTACTGCAATTAAAGAAATCAAGAACCAATAAACTACCTTGGAATCATTAGCTGAAAGAATATTGATCATCTATAGGATTTAAGGCAGCTATCCGCGAGGCAACCTCCCATTGGCTCTGCTGCGGTTCGTGCACTAGGGGCCTTTGGAAATGGAAGTCTTGGTGGAAATTCACGACCGCCGACACCAACGCCCTTAAACTCTTCCACAGGACCCTTTGTCAGTGGAGACGTTGCCATTAATTCACAGACTATCCTGTCGCAGAAAATTGGCAAAATCGTTGCCGAGAGACAGACTTTTCTTCAGCAGACTCAGCTTACGAATTCTAGTGATACGGATCGAAGGATTCTGGACATAGAGTTGAACCAGAATGGGAAGAACGATTCCTGGCAGGAAGATCAAGAGGTTCTAATATTCATTAAATTTCTCATTGAAATCTATAAAATACAAGTAAATTCAAACCTGACTGTGAAACTCCATCGTTTAGGTATTGGAGATTGTCAGCTCAGCTAGAGCAGAAGTTTACTCCGAGGGTCGTCCTGAACAGTACGACGAGGAACGAACACGAGGAGCGATTGCTGACCTGTCTACGAAGGTTCGAAGATTCCGTTTCTATTCTCAATGTCAGTCTACAGTACCGTGCCAAATTGTACACCCTATAAGTGAGGTAAATTCTTAAGAATCAGGATGCCTTAAATACGTCAGACGATCGGGATATAGTTCATTATGATTCATCGTCTTCAGGTTCGCAGAGTGAAGTCTTGTCCAGAGATAAAAATTGAGAATAAATTGAAAGGTGGGAACGGAGGAAGACTCGTTGGCCTAAAGAGGACTGAGGAAGCTGGAACGCAGACGTGCGACCTGCTTCCCTATGAACATCTTTTCGTAGGAATTTTCTCCCAAAGGACTCCTAGAACAGAGCACCAGACTTCTAGGCAGAATTCCGATTCTAGACTGTCACCAAGTTCCATGTTAGATCGTTACGTGGAGGCGTGTTCTCGCGCTGGAGGTTTTTCTAGTGAAAGTAACAAATCGAGTGAGTATCATTGAATGACGCAAATTAGTTTACTGATAACGATATTAGAATGATACGAGGATGCCGCAATTGTTTCAGAAGTAGGAGCTGTTAAGCAAAAGCAAAGAAAGAAAGGCTACGAGGATGATCCAGGCGATGATGCTGGAGACGAGGAAGGCCTGGACATGGAAAGCGTTAATCAACAGTTGCAACTTATGCAGATGCAGCTGCAATTCGAGCGACAACGACGGGAAGTTCACGCGGAACGCAATCGAAGACTTCTTGGAAGACTGCGAGATTCGCGAGCTCTCGAAGAACATAATTCTGCTTTGGTTTGTTTGGATTTGTTGTGAAAATTTTGTTAAACGGATAAATTTCTTGAAGATGATACATATATAAATTAATACATTTTGCAGACTGATATGTTGCGAACAGCAGAAAAGGAAGTGGACGTATTAAAAAATGAATTGGAACGTAACAAGAGGGAAGCTCGAGCTGCCGAAGAGGAATTTGCAGAAGCTCTTCGTCATTGGCAAACCAAAGTATGTATCCATTTAGTAAGGACGCTACGTCATGCATCAGAACGTGGTTACTGGATAGTTATTGGATGCTGTTAAAAAAAGTGTGTAGAAGAACAACAGCAAAGCAAATCGTTAAGGGACCGTCTAGAGTGCTTGGAATTGGAGATTAAGGAAGAGAAAAAGAAAGTAGCTGCAGGAGAGCGCCAGACTCAGGCTGCCGAAGCCGCCCTTTTCGAAGCAGCGCATCAGCTCAAGGATGCGCTGAAGGCTGCGAATCGTGGGGAAGAATTGAAACGCACCCTCGACACTGTACAGAAAAGATTTCTTCTTTTGGGCGAAGTATGCTTTCTTCGGTGTTCCATAATTTCTATGTAAAATTTTCACATGTTTTTAACATATATTTGTAATCTCCATAGGCACAGCTAAAGCTTCATGAACGTTCTGGCGGACCAACTCCAATGGCCAGACAAGAAGCAGGACAGATTCAAAGGGCTTATGCAGACGAGTTATCCAGTACGTACATAAGAAAGTACAATATCTCTAACCTATTTATAATACAAATATTTAATAGGAAATTTACTACTTCTTCTGCAGGTCTACGTCGACAATTGGACTCACGTGGTTCTCTCGTCGAAGCCTTGAGATCTCGTCTAGCCGAGGTGGAAGCGCGCGAGGCTAGAAAGGAAGCACAGTTAATAGATCAGCAACGTCTTCTCCAGGAAGCAAAGGAACGTCACGAGGCAGAATTGCGTGCTGTAGAGTCCAAGTATAAAGCCCAGGTCGAAATAAATCTCCTCTTGGAAGGTCGTATACTTGAACTTCACGGGACCCTGGAAGCTGCAACCAGTAGTGCTAGTTCAGCAATGATGAACCTGGCATCATCAGCATCTCCCAAGGAACGTTCGCCACCTCTCTCGGCCAGTCTGGCTTCTTCCAGCGAAGGAAGTCTCGCCTTCCACACCGGAACTGGGATCATGATGAATGACTGTTGTGACCCTGCCGGTGAAATTCCAAATTTGCAGGCGATCGTCGAACCCGCACCGAGCTTCGTGACGAGTCCTTCTCGTTCCAATTCACAGCTACATCAGCAGCAACGACAACATCAAAAATCCCAAGATTAGCGCCGCGTTAAAACAACAATAACAATTGTATATTGATGATCACGCCTTTCGCGCTCGACTGCTGTGACCGTTTTTTCTTTTGTTTCCTCAATATCCTGCACCGGAACAAAATATCGTGCAGGTTTACGTTGCACCGGAAACAGCGGAGAACAATTCTTAGTATCTTCTAATCGATAGATTAATCACGATCCATGGATAAGAGAGATAATGGAAAAAGAATTAAAAAAAAGAATAATGTTAAAGCTGCGTTCAGTCGATTCTAAACACCAGATAAGTTAGAAATAACTGTACTGCAGCCTTAGACGTTGCATGATCACGATCCATGGATGGAGACAACGGCAATGAAGCTTTTGGATCGTAAGCTTTTATCAAGACGATTTCATTCTGAATAAAAGTTGAGATATTTTGTGAGCAATCCTACACCGGCTTTGTCAATTTATTCAATCGAGCCAATACTTTCTCCTCTCGAATCATTTTAATCCCTGTTATCCGTGATGCTATCTCTTGATAGGGGAGAGATGTGTGTTGCTTTCCGTGGTGTTCGTGGTAGCAAAATATGATGAAATATATTAATACGTGTTATCGTACACATTACATACAATAGTAGTGGCATTTTCTAATACTGAACGTATAAATTCTCCTATATTTATGTCACACTCTGTGACACCTAATTAGCCAGATTAAGTAAGACACTTCCACAGTTTCCATAGTCGCGTCGAAAATGCGTCTAGCTTAAACAGTACTACTTTGTCACGTTATAAAGTAGCTTGGTGCGCGCACAGAGTAAATTATCAGACGACTTAGTGGTCGATTAATGCTGTAATACAGCAATTAAGATAAAATTATAAGACGCATTCATCCTTCTCGAGTTCCTCAAGCAGTTTTGTTTCATCATCGTTCGAGCAAACACCTTAGATCCGTCGCACCTTCTTTTACTAATTACTCTCTTCCCGTTAGTAGGTCTGCAGTTCCTGGTTCATTGTCAAGAGGATCGCATCACCAGGGGTTGCATAACTGGCTAAATCTGGAAGCAGGACAAGGATAAATCAGTTAACTATGTAAATAAATGAGATTTTTAATGTGTTCATTATTTTTGATCCTACTCATTAATTAAAAATGGAATTCAACTCAAGACGAATAGTGTGCATGCAAGGAGTGTTAGGCAGGACGTATAGGTATGTAATTATATGGAGTAATATTGTATCTACTGTACGTATTCTTTCTACGGAAATGGGTGCTAGAAACTACAGGAGTTTTGGATTCTACGAGTGGCAGAAACTATGGGAATATTGGAAACTACAGGTGCTATAACTTTATTGTCCTACAGTTCTACAGTGGAATACTACAGCGTTACAGATAAGGTATCGTTCCTACTCACGAGTATGGCCTTGATGAATAGGACTCGCTTTGGCTTTTTGTAATAGAAGCTGCAGTATCCAGTAAATTGCTAGCCAAACGAGTGTTCCTACTGAAAAGATTCTGAACGTCACGATACCGCCATAGATATCCATTAGCCATCCGCACAATAAACTGCCCGCCGATACGCCTGTGGACAATTTCTTAATTAGAATTTGCCTTTACTGTTTATTAATAAGAATGTTTTATATTTTATTGTTGATTACTGACCTATACCCTCAAATACAGCACCTACAAAACCCTGCATTGTAGCCCTCATGCCGGAAGGCGCAACTTTGTCCCCGTAGGAGACCATTGTGGGCCAGCACAGACCCAAAGTGGGACCATGTAATATTTCTAATGGTAAAAATACCCACAGATTCCTGACCATGCTGTAGGCCATAAACCTGCAATTACAAATGATGATAGGATGTTTCCTATCTTGTTGAGGACATACAGAACGTACCTAGCTGCGTAGATAAGAAGCACGAAACTCATGACATTGACGTGGCCAAGTTTACGTAGGACGGCACCTGAGATAAAATTAAAAGGCAACTCTCCCAGGAAGCATTGAACACCTGTGAGCAATCCTTGGAGAGTCTTTAGCCAAGCTGCTTCAGAATCTGTTGCTACATCTTCGGTGTACCAGAATAAAAAGTTCCAAACTACTCCGGTGCACATTCCTGCCCCTATACACCACCAGCCAAACACTAGCACTCTACCTTCCTTTCCGACAGACCATAACTCCCACAAGACCGATGGCTCCCCTTTAGAGTATTCAATATTTTTCTAAAAATATATAACCTTTTTGTTGTTTTCTATAAATTCTATCATACACGACTGAATGATGGCTTTTGCTGTACCTTTTTTAAAGTAAGTGATACTACAATGTCAAGGATCATGGCGATAAGCATGATGTAAAATATGCAGGTATAATCTTTTTGCGATTGACCATGACTGAAAACATCTACGAGGTAGCCAGCACTTATTCCAAAAATTCCAAATCCTATACTGCCCCACATTTTCTGCTTGCCATAATCCTTTCTGTTTTCATCCCCTAAAATTCAAGAACCTTAATAAGGGTGTAGATTGCAACCTGCAAAAAAAAACATGCAAACTCACCTAACAGCGCACAGCAGATAGCATCTGCCATACTAACAACAACAGCCATGCCAATCCAACTCACAATAGCTGCCCATAAGAATAAGTGAAATTGATACGTAGAGGTTTGTGATATACTACGACCAACCCTTACTTCCTCGAGTAAATGGTTCATGACGGGATTATTATGGCAGCTTGCCATGCATGCTGTTCTCAAGTTAGAACTGCAGGCAGGTTTGTGCACAACACCATCGGAGAATGTTGTGTCCAGTACACGTACGTTTACACAATTACCTGCTGGCAAGTCCTGATACATATTAAACCCTACAGTAAAATTAAATGTTGTTCCTTCTGTGACATTTGTGCCAACTAATGGACAAAATTGTACGGCTCTCCAGTCAGAACACAATTCATTGTATGTGTTATTGGTTACATTACAGGACAGCTGAAAATCAAGCAATGAAGATTACCATTTCTTTAACATATATATGACACTGTTCAGATATTTAGATTGTAATATATCATTTGTACCTGACAATTGGAATGCAATGAGACGGAATTTAATGCATCGTAAGTTACTTTTGACGAAAATCCTTCTTTGGAGCAAACTTCTACAAAAGCAACGCCACTGTCGCAAGTAAAGGTTACTTCTGCACTGCTTTCAATTTCAGGAATAAAATTGACTGTGAAAAACCCTATGGTAAGAACGGCTTGAAATATGAGAAATAATGTCTTGTGCAGTTTAAATTTATCAGCCAAACCACCAAACAGTGGTTTTGCTATTAATCCTGAGATAGGCAGAATAGTATAAATAGTGCCCACAAGACTACTAGAAAATCCCAATTGCTTTGCAATCGTTGGTAGAAAAGGTACGATAGGTCCAGTAGCTAAACAACAAATAACAAAATCTTTTAATGTCAAGTAAAGCGTCAGCGAATCAATTGTAAATAGCATAGATGCAAACCTGCATTATAAAGAAAATAATGTGCCTTCATAGGCACCAATTCTTTGTTCACACGCTCCAACATGATGCAGCTGTATAAATTTGTTCAAATATGAAATCAATGTGCCTTCACCGTCCTGAAACAAAAAAAAAAGGAATCTCACATATCCCAGTCAAAATATTAAAATCCATGAATTTAATCAAAAAGAAAAATATATATCTCAATACATATATGTCTTACCACCAGTTTCATTAATTGCACTATTCCTTATCACATACAAAATGAATTGAACAATTAAATTACTAAGCAAAAATGAGATATGAATTATTTGCTAGAATCAGCAGGTTATTAAACCATCGCGTATGAGGTTAGTTTCAAAGTGCATGAAGCTTCAATAAAGTCCTCTTCTCGTGCTTTTAATCAAGTCATCAAATTTAACAGCACTTATCTAAAACAATCAGTTAATGAATACTATCTCTTGGATAAAGGGATCTAGTATCATGTTGAGATCTTGAGAATATGTACAAAGACTGATGCCGCCATCTATAAATATACTTAGATCACATACTTACTCCAATTTAACCAATAATCATTCATTAAAAATCTCTAGCACCCTTATGACTCATTATTTTCATGACATTGAATGAATTACAGGTCCAAATAGTGGCTCTATAATAAAGGAATAATAACTATTTGTAACAAACCGTGTTTTAATTTCTGTCATCGATACACATTTACAATATATATATGTTTATATATATATATATATAATTCTTAAGGACATCATTTGTATCAATATTTCATTTAAATCAATATAGGTGGGGTAATAGATTAATCCGGAATACGTAATCTTTACTCTCTCTTCTTTCTTTCTTTCTTTCTTTATGCATCATCCCGGATGATTCTAATCATTGCAGTTCGTAATGTCTTTGACGCTGCGAATCTGTCTTCTCTATATAAACTGAACGACACCGCCTTTTTGGGGATATGTATCTTATGTACAAAGAAAAGGATCTATGCTTAACTCTATTGCTTATCACTACATATACGTACTCTACGTAACGCACACTCATGGCAGTGTACGCAAATATTTTACAGAAATCTCTTTATATCGGTAGTCCACGTATATCTAGGTCATTATAGAGCTGTCTAGTTCTTCGAACGATATCTACTGATCCAGACGTGAATCAGGAGCTAAACTGGATCCTTATAGATCCCTAAAGCTTCATGGTGGAGTTCCTGATTCACGTCCTGTCACAAACATAACATAACTATATTATATACATATTACTACATATATATTAAAGGAATAAAAGCTGAGAATCCTGATAAAATGTATAAAATGCCGAGGAATCTTGTCTGATAAAAAAGAATGTGTAAAACTGGGAGCAGTTTTTTGAAAATAATGAGAAAATTTAGAGAGCTTTATCGTCGCACTCTCTCTCTATCTAACTTTCCTTCTTGGGTTTATTTGTTTTATAGTTGCTTTTCCTTCTCTAAGAGATACGCAATGATTGCCTTTCTAAGTAGACTTTAACGGCTAGAGCCAGGATGGTCTGTGATGATGCGGAGGAGGCTGTAATGCGTAGAGAGAATGTATATACTGTTGATATGCAGGATCCACTCCCAAATTTGGTCCATGCGGGCCGACGTATGCTGAAACTGGTGGTCCGTACGCGGCCGAACGTTGCGTCGAATGTAAAAATGGATGCGGAGGATAATTCCGCGGTGGTTGATTATTCAACTTGTTGCAGGGCTGCTGCGAGGCGTCCGTAACCGGCGTGGCTTGTTGTTGTTGCTGTTGCTGCTGTTGCCTGAGTGCCATGTTGTAGTAACTGCTGGGATTCCTGAACTCGTCGAGAAAGGCGAACGTGGCGACGGCCGCAGTGTCCTTGTCGTAAAACGGTGAACTATTTGCAGTTCCGCTTGGCGTTGCGAAATTAAACGCACTTCCGCCTGGCGGAACTATCGATGCGTTTTTCAAAGCAATCGGATCTGCCGGACTTGTTGAATATTGTGGAAAACCTGGAATTGCACTTCCGCTCTGTTGTTCTACATTTCCTTGAGGAGGAACAGGCGCGACGTTCTGTTGTTGTTTGTTTTTCCTACTCTTCTTGGCTTTGGTGTTAGCTGATGCTACTGGTACTTCCGGAGGACGACGCGGTACCGACAGCATACCTGGATTCTTCGCTGCGGCGTTTAAACTTTGGAGAAGATTCAAATCCAGATCAGAAGTTGGTGCAGGACTTCGAGCATAAGCCAAAGGATCTGGTTTGGTTGGGGGTCTAGGAATGGTGAGAAGTTGTTGCTGCTCCTTGGTACCTCTTCCCACTAGTCCTAGACCAAGTCTTGCGTAGGCAGGATTGGATGCTACAGAATCCGCCAAAGATCCAAATGTACTATCAAACTGACCACCAGGTACAGGTTCAGCTTGTGACAGTGTCATTATTGGATCGAATCCAAATTGATCCTGTGGACGACTAGGATCCTGCGGGAGATTCCTTGATGATTCAACCGGCTCGTTGTACATGCGTTTCTTCACAGGAGCCAGATTACTTGTGGTAGGTGCTGCAGGTGCAGTCTTGGCACTTGTATCAAAGTAGTGTGGACTTGGATACACAGGCCTGCAACTGGAATTTGGCATTGGGTACGGTGGCGTTTGGAAGCCTGTTGCTGACTGGTATAAAGACTCGTGTGGAGGTATATTTTGCTGGAAACTCAGCAACTGAGATTGATCCGTGGGTTGGAGTTGTTCTCCACCACTGGAAGGCTTACAGAGGAAGGATCGCTGTTGCGTAACTGCCTGAGCATATTTCTGAACGTTCAAAGAGTCGTTGGGTGCTGGGAAGCCATGTCTTTCTTGCGGTTGATGTGGATTTTGCTCCTCGACTCTCGAGGAAGGTCTTTGTGGATCTGTGTTGATATTCATTGGTCGATCCGGACCGGAGAAAGCGTTTCCATAAGCTGTTGGATATTGGTTCGGTCCTTGATACACTTGGTGTGCAATATTAGGACTCAATGTTGGTTCGTTTTGTCCAACGAAGTTCCTGTGCTGTTCTACACTCTGAGATTTTCCATCAGTGGATTTGAGATACTCGGCTCTTCTATCAGATTCACTTGGAGGTGGTAAGTAGGATGGATTTTGTTTGAAACTTTGAGGAGGATATGGGGGTGCTGCGTTTTGTGGATAATTCTCTGAGTTCTTAGCTACCTGCGTGTAGTTCGATGGTTGTTGTGGCGAAGGTTGAGAATAATTCGCTGTTGGTTGAGACGCTGATGGTTGAGGACAGTTGGATGCTTGTTGTGGTGATGGTTGAGAATAATTGCGTGGTTGTTGAGGAGAAGGTTGAGAATAAGTACTCACAGGAACTTGCTGCGGCGACAGTTGCGAATAGGTTGGAGGTTGTTGAGGCGAAGGATGCGAATAACTAGGTGGTTGTTGAGGAGATGGTTGAGAGTAATTGGCAGTTGGTTTTGGAGAAGGTTGAGAAAAGCTCAAAGGTTGTTGAGGAGACGGTTGCGAATAACCTGGATTTTGAGGCGAAGGTTGAGAATAGGCTAGATTCTGTGGTGAAGGTTGTGAATACCCAGGTGGGTGTTGAGGCGAAGGTTGCGAGTAACCTGGAGGTTGAGGAGATGGTTGAGTATAATTTGAAGGTTGAGTAGATGGTTGGGGATAACTAGAGGGTGGCTGTGGTGACGTTTGTGAGTATCCAGGAGGTTGTGGCGAAGGTTGGGAATAATTCGGAAGTGGCTGAGGGGAAGGTTGAGAGTAACTTCCTGGTGTTTGTGGCGAGTGTTGTGAATACGTTGGTGGCTGCTGAGGAGAAGGTTGGGAATAACTTGGCGGTGGCTGTGGAGAAGGTTGGGAATAATTTGGATGTTGTTGTGGTGATGGTTGTGAGTAATTTGGCGGTTGTTGAGGAGATGGTTGAGAATAATTAGCAGGCGCAGTTTGTGGTGAAGGCTGATTATAATTAGGTGTTGGTGGCTGCTGCGGAGAGGGTTGAGAATAACTCGATGGTGTCTGTGGAGATGATTGTGGATAATTTGTAGGTACGGACTGTGGTGAATGTTGAGGATACACCGGTGACTGATTTTGGTTACCTGGAGGTAGTTGTTGAGAATATGATTGACTCTGGGGTGAATTTTGTGGATAATTAGCATTCTGTGGTGAACGTTGTGAGAACGTTGGTGACAACTGTCGATAATCCCCAGGATTTTCTAAAGGAGCTTTTTGGTAAGATTGTTGAGAAGGTTGTGGAGCAACTTGTGGATAAAGGGATGTCGCTTGGTCATACGGCGATGAAGAAGGATAAGCTGGTGACATAGGATTGTTCTGTGGAGATGGCGTCGGTGGTAGCTGTGCACTGTACCTAGGAGGTGTTGTGTAATAAGGGCTGTTATAAGGACTACTACCCGTGGATAAGGCATCCTGGTAAAATCCTGCACCCCTGATTTGTGGCTCAGCAGGGATGGGTAGAGGTTGATTTTGTGGCGACCTGCCTGAACGACCTGGTGGCGGTGATTCTTGGGAAAAACTCGATACGGATTCGCTCACGCTACTTCCCCCAGTACTGAGACGTCTCTGTCTTGTGCAGACCTCCGGTATATCACTTTCCTTTTTCGTCACACTTTCTTCAACTTCTTCCTCCTTTTTCTTTGATTTCGGTGCACCAAACGCCTTGAACCAGGCACTTAAATTCGGGGTTGCAGATTTTGGTTTCTGCGAATCCTCACTAATCACACGACCACTGGACTCCGCACTTTCTCCACTTGTAGTAACCGGAACTGTAGTTTCCTTGCCTATCGTCGGTTTCTCCTCCTTAACGCTTGTCGAGCTGCTCGCTGGAACACCAGGATGATCCTCGTCGTCGTCCTCATTCGATAGGTTTGGATTGGGCGAGGAGACGATGCTCTTACAAATCAACTGAATCGAATCTGCATTTCGTAAGACGGTTCCCAGACTTAATTTTGGTTCGTCCGAAGTGTCACGATTCATTTGATCTGCGTCCGACGTAGTCTGATTGGACGCGGTATCGTTTACGGTACTACTTGGTAAATGTAGAGGTTTCTTCAAAAGAAGATTTCCCTTACTTTTACCAGGCTGGAGACGATCGATTGTTCGCTGAACTTTTTTCGGCCTTGGTGGACCATTTGGTCCGAACAATTTCATCGAGCTGGGACGTTTCCGTGACACGTCGGGTTTGGTTCCTGGTCGTGAAGGTTCGCTAGTGGAAGGATGAAATACTGGCGAGTCACTGCCAGATGAGAATTCAGAGAGTCTAGGTGTGTCGTCAAGCCATTTGTTGATGTCGTTAAGGGTCTGTTCCGTGGCTTGGTTCAAAGCCTGAATATTGGTACCTTCCTCACTTCCAAAACCTTTGGCATGCTTGGATTGCGCAGTCTTCGACTTCTTAGTTTCATTCACTTCCTGTTCTTGATTCTTACTGCTTCCGGACCCCTTATCCTCCTTGGTCGTTTTCTTAGGTCTCAATTGTTTCTTATTGACTTTACCGGCATCTTGAAGGCTACTACCGTTTGAAGGCACTTTTTTTGGATACACCCCACGGCCGCTACCTTTTGAAGTCTTCTTCAATTTCTCTCTCTCTAATTTTAACTTCTCCTCGCGTCGCCTCTCGCTTATACGATCCTTTAAGCTATCAAGCGATTCTAGGTCCTTGTTTCTTACTAGAGATGCGAATTTCTTCGAGGCTGGGTCCATTTTATCGTGGTCCGCTTTGAATTTACTACCACTCGTCGTATCCGAGTCTTCTTGGCTTTTCATCTCGCCATTTTTCACGCGCTCCTCCTTGTTAGGTTTCGATTTCTTATCTTTTTCCTTGGACGAGCCTTTGGCGTCAGACTTCTCATTGGTCCTTTCGAATGATTCTAATTCTACCTTCTCCTCCCTTCGAGTTTTCTTCGTCTTCGGCTGAGCTGCTTTCTTTTCCTCCTCTTGAGCTTTACAGTTCTCTTGAGATTCGCCTTTCTTCTGTTTAGTCCTCTTGCTACCCTTCTCCAGGGTCTCCTGGACTTCTTTCTTCTCTATCTTTCTACTCTTGCTCTTGACGATACTCGGAGTATCGTAATCCTCCTCGAAATCATCCTTCCGTTTCTTATCCTCCTTCATCGCCTTCACTACATGCACTAATTTCATTTCTTCTTTGACTCGCTGCTGTACCTTGGTATCTCTCTTACTATTCTTTCTTGATTCCTCTGCCTTCTCCTCTTTGGGTACTATCTTTTTACTTTTTGACAAGAGCTCCATATGTTTTTTCCTTTTGGATTTTATCACATTGACTTCGGATATTGCACCATCATTTTCCTGATCCCTATCTTCCTCCTCCTCGTCCTGCGGCTCTTCTTCCTTGACCTTCTTAAGCTTTTTCTTACCCTTCTTATCCTTGGTCAGCTTTGATTCAATCTCACTTTTAATTGGCTTTACATCATCCTCCTCTTCCTCCTCCTCCTCCTCCTCTTCCCCTTCCTCCTCCTCTTCATTCTTCACTTTTTCCTTTCCAGTCTTCTCTGGCCTGTTTGGTTTGGATTTCTTATTTGGCTTGCGTCCTCGCTTACGAGCAGTCTGCTGTGGCAATGGTGGCGAAGACGCTCTACGAGGATAAGGAGGTGAATTCGCTAGCACTGGTGCTGGCGCTGGAGATGGTGGTCCTTCGTCACTTGACGGTTCCGATTCCAGGTACCGATCTACTGCCCTGTCGAAAGCTTCTTTGAGATTGACCGCCATTTCCGTATATTCTGTTAATTACAAAACACATAGAAACAATAAGGCACCCATTAAATCATATTTCTATATTATA
>JARQST010000250.1:0-10095 GCA_030142225.1 Pachycephus smyrnensis | reverse complement strand
ATTGGGGGTCTGAACTTTATGTACCATAAATATGAAAAGAATCCCTGACCCGGCTACCTGGCCCTCTCCTTGTCAGTATAATAAATATTCTCTCTCTCTCCCTCTCTCCCTCTCTCCCTTTCTCCCATTGACAATCTTGCCTGTATCATCTGATCCCATGCTCAACGTCTGTTGCCTCAATGCGCAGTCTCTCCCTGCTCGCATCGATGAGTTTTGTGAGTTCTTCCGACTCAACCAGTATCATACCATAGTCGTCACCGAAACCTGGCTTATTGATCGAATTAAGGACGAACAGATCGCTCTCCTAGGCTATTCTGTACTCCGAGTGGATCGCAGAGGACGACTTGGAGGTGAAATTGCTCTTTTTCTGCGAAGTGGATTATGCGCCCAAATCGTGGCCTCCTCATCATCCCTTCTTCAATGTGACGGCCTCCCAGAGTTCCTACTTGCCGAAGTTTGGAGACCTGCTCGGTCAAAAGTTCTGGTAGCTGCTGTGTATAGACCTCCAAAAGGGGGCTTCATCAACGTCTCCGAAGAGGAGTTTGCATCTAGGTCATCGCGCTATAAGTTTGCACTCATATTTATGTTAGAGATTTCAATGCGGATTTGTTGTCTTCCACCTACGATGCTGATCATCTACGGCGTTTTCTTTCATCTCAAGACCTGCATTTGGTACCGCTCCATCCGACTCATCACACCAAAGAATCTCAAACCTGGATTGACATTTGTGCGGTCAGTGATCTTACGCGGCTGACGTCATGGGGACAATCGGCCCAGCCATTTCTTTCAGGGCACGATTTGATATTCGCTTCTTTTAAGTACGCCGTTGCCCGCTGTGCGCACAGGACTTTTCAGTATCGGCCTTGGGATGATGCTGACCTTTCGGTGTTTGAAAATCAGTCGAGTATCGACTGTAAATTAACCGCGTTCAATTGTCTACTGTCTGACGTGCTGGAACGCGCCGTTCCCTTGAAGGAAGTTACTGTGAGACGTTCACCGGCACCGTGGCTATCTGCCGATTTGCGTGGCCTAAAGCGTGAAAGAGATGCTTGCTATCAGGCTTCCAAATGGTCTGGCTCTCCTGTATTGTTCGCGAGATATGTGGATCTTCGTCGTGAGTTTAAAAAGAAACTTGGTGCCGCTAAATGAAGTCATTTTGACACACTGTTTAACGAGGAACGGAATACGCGTCGCTTTTGGAAAGAAGTAGGTAACTTAGGGCTCACTAGGGCGGTCAAATTCGAGCTACCTGGGACGTTTCGCCACAATTACTAAATATTCACTTTGCGTCTGTAACCACTGGAGTATTGCTGCCAAAAGAACTCATGGAATGTATTGACGTTAGCAATCCCAGTAGTGGGTGCGAGAATGTTAATGAATGTGTTTTCTCTTGTGTGGATGCGGAAAGTGTGGATAATGCGATGGCGGGAATCGCTACACGAGCGCAAAGCGTTAATGGATTCCCTATACAACCTTTTAAAGTATTTCGGTCGCTCTTAATGCCCATTATTATTAGGCTCTTTAATTCCTCCTTGTTGACCGGTGGTTTTCCGTCCTTATGGAAATATTCACTGATAAACCCGCTGCCTAAAGTACGCAACCCGAGGATTAGTTCAGATTTTCGCCCTATTTCTTTACTCTGCGCCATCTCAAAGGTCCTTGAACGGATAGTATTCAACCAGATCACGTTTTTCCTTCAAACGCACAATTTGCTTTGTCCGCATTAGACTGGTTTCTGGAAGGGATCGGGGACCCAGACTACTGTCCTGAGACTTGTGGACGACATTCGTCGCGGTATTGATGACCGTATGGTCACTGTTGCCGTGTCTTTAGATCTCACCAAAGCCTTTGATACTGTTGACCACCTACTCTTATTACAGAAGCTTCAGACTCTAGGATTTTCGTTTGGAGTACTCAAATGGATAGATTCATACCTCCGAGCTCAGATGCAAGCGGTTAAGGGAATGAGCGGCGATCGATCGGAATTGCTTCACCTACGGTCAAGTGTTCCTCAGGGCAGTGTGCTGGGCCCCCTACTCTTCTCAATATTCATAAACGATCTACCACGGTGTTTGGCGCATTGTTCACATCTGCTTTATCCTGATGATGTGGTACTTTACATAAAATGTCTACCATCGGAAATAGAGGAGAATGTGCGCCTACTTAATGCAGACATTCAAAAGATCTCGAAATGGTGCATTGCGAACAAACTGCGATTAAATAAAGCCAAGACTAAAGCTATGATCTTTGGTAGCTCGAAATACATCAATAAATTGCATTCTTCGGTATTTTCAACTCTTATGCTAGATGGGAATGTGATAAACCTGGCGCCCTCTTTTAGATATCTTGGTGTTACCCTTGAGAGCACCTTAACGTGGACTCTGCGCGTGTCTCACGTGAGGAAGAGGGCGTCCGGAGCGCTCTATAGGATTCGCATGAATGACAGCAATCTGAGCCTAGCTGTTAAGCGTCGACTCGTTATTGCCTTAGTCTTTCCACTCTTCGACTACTGCGCGGCGGCACTTACGAATTTGTCTAGTAATTTGGAACGCTCATTGCTAGTAGCGGTTAATAACTGCGTACGGTTTCTGTTGCGGATTCCATGGGATGTAAGCATCTCACGCCCTAGGCGTAGCTGTGGTTGGCTCCGGCCTTATAATCGTCGTTTGCAGTTAATAGGATGCGCTTTTTAGAAAGTTCTGTGTTTGGGCCAGCCGGGGTTCTTTGGGAACCAATTGCAGCTTCGACCGAACCTTGCATCGCGCCGTGACCCCTCGCGAACGGATACACTTCGTGTTCTTCCTACTCGCACGGTTTATGTATCAGAAGTCTTTCCTGATCAGCGGGATCAACTTCTGGAACTCACTCACACAGAGAGACTAGGTCAGAGACCAGTGTCAGTGCTTCTCGTCAGAGAAACGCTAAGATAAAAATAATTGAAATAGATGCAGAAGAGATGGAGATGAGTGATAGACAAATGATAGAAACAATTAAAACTCAAAATGACATGAATGGATTCCACATGCAAATAATCAAGATGATAGTAAAAACAGGAAGAGGAAGGGAAGCAAAGCAGTAGAAGAAACAAGGAAGGTACAGTGATACTTGAAGTAGATGCTGAGACACACAACACAATAACTGAGAAGAGAAAGCTAAATCTAGGAGGGAAAAAGTATCCAGTTCTAGATTTCATAAGTATTAGAAGATGTTACAAATGTTGGGGATATAATCATGTTGCGAAATACTGCGAAAGGGAAGAGGTGTGTCAGCACTGTGTTGGAAAGCACAAAAGCAGTGAATGCAAAGGATCGAGGAAGAGATGTGTTGTAAACTGTATGTTCAAAATTCAAAAGTATAACGTGTCGATAAGTGATGAGCATGGCGCACTTGATAGAGAATGCTCCACGTTCAAAAGAATGCTAGAAGAAGAGAAAAAGAAAACGGAATAATTAATAGATGAATAGCAATCAAGGAACAGGAAAGAAGTACTATTGTGCACAAACGCGCAAAGCCTGTTGGTACAAAAGGACGAAATTGAAAATCAGGTTCTCAAAGAGGTGAAACCCATCATCTTGGCCCTGACAGAAACGAAACTAACAGAAGATATTGCGGATGCTGAAATAAATGTCCCAGGATATAGTATAATAAGATGTGACTCAGAAAGTAGGAAAACAAGCGGAGTATTAATATACGTACGAGATGATGTGAAGTTCTGGACAATGCAAACAAGGAAAATAGTTGGGAACTGTTGTTATATAAGCATTGAAGTAAGGGTTCTAATATATAAAAGAGTGATAGCTGTTATTTATCACTCGCCGAGTGCATCAGATGCAGAATTTATAAAATTCATAGAAGAAGTAGTCGAAGAAATAACTATTAAAGGGGAAAGTATTATAGTAGAGGATTTCAATATAGATATTAAAAACGAATCATATTATGCAAGGAAACTGAAGACAGTGATGGAAGAATTAGGGATAAAACAATACGTACAGGCCCTGACAAGAGTTACTCACGACAGTGACACAATTATAGACTTAGCTTTGCAAATATGGACACAGGGGTACAGGTAAAGCATATGTCAAAAAGTAGTGATCATTCATGGATACGGATTAACCTTAAAGAGGCTCCAGTAGGTATGAAAAGTAAAGAATTCATAGCGAGGGACTTTAGTAACTATTGTGAAATAGAATTCAGAAAAGTGTTAAAGGATATCGTAAGCAAAAATAGAGTACAAAATAAGGATGTACATGCCAAAGCAAATAGGTTAGTTAATAGTATGATCAGTGCCTTAGACATAGTAGCACCTCATAAGAAGTTTAGGATACCACATAAGTGGGATGGAAAAAAATGGTACTATGAGGAGGTAAGAAAGGCAGCGATGGAAAGAGACAAGGCATATGTCAATGCAGTATATGACAGAACGGAAGAAAACTGGTCAAAATTTCGGATAGAGAGAAATAAAGTGGTGAAGCTAATAAAGAAAAAGAGAAAGGATTATTACGAAAAGATGATAGCAGAAACAGAGGAGATAATACAAAGCTGTGGAAAGGAAAGGAAAATATCTGTGAAACAGAGATTGCATTACAATGTTAGTATGTTTATATATAAGTGTGTGAATGGAATTTTACCTGATGACTTAGCTAGTAATATGATGACAGTCGGTAGCGGCAATACCAGAGAGACGCGGCAGAAAGACATTACATAAAACATACCTTTCCGGAAAACGAAGAGTGCGCAATGAAGCGTTTTCTACGAAGATATAAAGATGTATAACGCACTGCCAACATCTCTAAAAAGATGTACAACACTATGTGCCTTCCAAAAAAATCTTAGGGAATATATTATACAGAATATAAATTTATTGTAAACAGACTGTAACTGGAAAATAATAACTGAACAGGCTAATAAATGTTTATCAATCAATCAATCATTCTTTCTCTCTCTCTCTCTCGCTCTCGCTCTCGCTTTCTCTCTTTGTCTCTTGGACTGGTGTACTGCGTGCTGTGTGCACCTAAGCTTTGTTTTCTTCTGCCTATCTTGTATCAAGCTTACCTCGTGTCATACAGTGAGTGTTGTATATTGCTCTGCTAGTGCATTTGCGTCACTCTGAGTAGTGCGGTATTGTTGTGCTTGTGTTTATTCTTATCTTTTCCTGAATTTCATTGTCCTCAATCACGTGGAGGTTAAGGTGTGGGCATACACTGTGATATACAGTGTGACGGATGACCGACACATTACCGCATCTGGTGATAATAAATATTTACTTATCGACTGTTTCTATTGATCTTATTGACTATTTTGATTGGCGCTGATCCTGCCTTACCGACGGCAGTCTTAGTTCCTTACTTGTCTTTTGTAGCACTGACCAATTATCTACCTCAGTATGTCAAAACAGCTGTGTGCCTTGTGTTTCACTGTTATTGGAGATGGTGAAGGAGCGGCAACTAGAGCTCCCTGTAAGCACACTTTTCATTTTGGCTGTGTTAAAGTGAAACTTCAATTGGGATGCTCGAAAGAGGTGCTATGTGAAGTGCAGGCGAATTGCTTAGTATACCAGCGTGATGATCAGCATGATATTCTTAAATCAATTAATGACCGTCTTAGCAAACTCGACTCTCCTACGTCTCGTGTTGATAGCCTCCACAAAAAATTCGATTCGCTAGCTGCCGATAATGCTACCTTTAGGAAAGAAGTCCTTGAGATCAAGCAGACTGTTACAACTGTCAAGAAAGACGTGGATGGCCTCATCCAATGTACTTTAGCACATAACGATTGTTTAAAAATTGTTGAAGACAAACTTGTCGCCAGTTTCTCGGGCGGGTTATCGCGTGTCGATGAAGCTTTGCTGTTTTGCGTTGCCTGTAGTGACGTGGCAGATCATCTCGTAATTTTAGGTATGTCTGGAACGAACGTCATTGTGCCATTACAGCCAACACATCATGCCGCAACGTCTCACACATGGGTGGACATCTGTGCCGTAAGTGATCGTGCCTTTTTAGATGCCTGGGGACAGGCAGCATATCCTTTCCTATCTGGGCATGACCTCATCTATGCCTGCATCAAATATTATGTGCTTCGGGATGAACCACGAGTTATACGTTATCGCCTATGGGATCTAGCCGATATGGATGTTGCTGCTGATGTCTTGTCGTCCTTTGATGACTCCTTGTTCTCCAGTCATCCGTCCATTGACCATCAACTCGGCCTTCTAAACTCTTTAGTGGACACGACAGTGGATTATGCTGTCCCTTTGTATGAAGTTGCGGTAAAGCGTCCACCTTCGCCATGGCTTACTGCTGAGCATCGCGGCCTTATACGACGGAGAGATGCATGCTTTAGGGCGTTCAAGCGGCCGTACGCCGTACGCGCATGCTGAATATATAAAATTGCGTAGGAAGGTAAAGTTCAAATTTTGACGCGACGGGAAATTCGTAACTTTTCTGGAAAGAAAATAATTTATATTATATTTATATTATTTATATATTATATAAATAAATTTTGGTCATAAGATGACCCGAAAATCTAAGATTAAAATGTCGCCTTGTCATTGCATTGGTCTTCCCAATCTTTAACTACGGATCTGCTGCTCTCACCAATTTATCTGACGAATTAGAGAAAAAGCTTCTAACCCCACTCAATAATTGTGTTTGTTTCCTGTTGCGTCTGTCACGGTCAGTGCATATTTATCATTATAGGAGAAGGCTTGGCTGGCTTCAACCAAGAAACTGCCGTCGCTTCGTTATCGGCTGCTTGTTTTATAAAGTCTTATATTTAGGTGTCTTAGGTCTTTTTGTTGATCAGCTGCGTCTTAGGCTCGATATTGTACGACGGCGGAATCCCTCTCGAACGGATACACTATACCCTCCTCCTACTCGCACGGTGACTTTTCAGAAGTCATTTCTAATCTCTGGGATTCACTTCTGGAACACCGTACCTCTGGATATTACGATGGCTTCATCCCTGTCAGACTTTCGGGTTCGATGCTTCAGGTACTTGCTCGCGGAGAAGAAAGAAGAGGTGAATCTCTCTGTGGAGTGATTACCTAATTTGTTAATTCACTGTTAATGTCTTACGCACTATTTATCTGTGAAAATGTGTATGCGTTATAGAAATTGCTCACTCACTGTATTTACTTCTTTTAGTTATTTAGTAGTTACTGACTGTATTCTTATGTAATTTTTGCCTATGGTCCTTAGGGATCTACGATCCAGGATTAAATAAATTGCATTCATTCGTTCATTCATTCTCTCTCTCTCTCTCTCGCACTAGTTATCTCCCTTTGGAATTATTTTTTCGCAAATGCACAGAGGATCGTCGCCTTCTTGAATTACATCGCATGCACACGACAAAAAATCACATTCGAGAGGGCTGCCGTCTCGATGAGCAACTCACTGAAGTTCACAGTTCCTGAAACTTTTAGAAATATGCGAACTATTTAACTTAAACATTTATCTTTAAATAAGGTTGCGACTGTACCCTCCAGTCAGTTCGCGAACGATAATCGTTGAGAAGATATCCGTGAAACTTAACCTAAGAATGGGCCAATCGCAAGGGTCAGAACGAGATCGGATTATGAGAGAAAGAAAGAAAGAAAGAGTAGAGTAGAGTTTATTTGATCCTGGGGCAATAGCCCTCTTAGGACCACAGACAAATGTACAATAGTATATAGCGTATGGTAAGAGTGGTAAAGTAGTAAGTAACATAGTGAATAGCATAGTGTGTTATACATTATAGGTCAAATAAGAAAAGGAAAAAGGAGAACTAATAAATGAAAATAGGGTTGTTAGGCGAAGTGTGCAGAATTTTGATTCGTTATCAGTTATTTAATGTACATCACGTTATTCGGGCGGATATTAGTTTCATGCTCCTTTGCAGACATTAAATATGTAAAACATTGCTGACGGAATTCGGTCAAGGTTGAGGCTAAAGTGATTTTAGGTGGCAGGAAGTTCCAAAATCGAATCCCGAGAAATGGCAGAACCTGTTGATGTGCGCAGGGAGAGACTGTGCATTAAGGCAACAGATGTTCAGTACCGGATCACAGGTCCTGGCAAGCAGAGATGGAGGAGGGGAGACAAAGTCGGATAGTCACATGGATAGCTGGTCCAGGTCGGTGGATGGTAAGATTCTTATGGGCTTCGATGAGGCGTCCTTTCTTATGAAGACCGCTCCGTCCACGATGCATACCGATTTGGATAGAAGAGATGAGAATCGCTAGTGCCTTGATGCGTAGTTGCTGAGGCTGTATTGGCTGCCGACGATTGACGTAAGCTCTCTCATCTTTATAGCTTTCATCAATATTGGATGCTCCGAGATCCGGCTTCAGCTTTTTTCTGCAATAATTTGCTCACACTTCTCCTTTGTTATTAGTTCGATCAGGATTGCTCGTACGCCAGCCGCGGGGGTGCTCTTCTTTCTTCCACCCATTCGTTCTGCCCTGACAAAATTAACAGGAGTAAAGGGCACGTCAGTAGTATAAGTTGGCCGGTTCGGGATCAGGATTCCTGTAACCGACATTCACCGACATTCGAGAATCTTCGAAGGATCGTGTCCGTGCTAAGTTGGCGTCGTGAGCCTCCTCGATTCTCGGAAGTGACGTCATCAAGACCCTCGATTCTGAGAATTCATGGTGGATTCTAGGAATTTTGCGTCTCAAAGTCTAGGAATCGCGCGCGATCGTGAAGCTTCTAGAACCTTCTAGAACCTTCTGGAACATTCTGGAACCTTCGACAGTTCGTGTCCGTGCTAAATCGCGGAGGATCGCTCCCAGAGCTGGCGACCCTCTCGCACGACGTTTTGGGGTAGCCCCTTTCCCCTCAACCCCGAAGAAGCTTCTAGAACCTTCTAGAAGCTTCGATGATCCCCTCCCTTCCCAACCTCCTGCAAGTTCGTACAGGTTTCAACCAGCATTCGACGACTCCCCCTCCCCCGCCCTCCTCGTGCAGCCCTCGGAAGGAATTCCAGGATTCTAGGAATTTTCTCGGTAGGTTTCGGAGGGCAGCCCTCAGACCTCGAATTCTTATCTAGCGGATTCACGCATCGAACCTCAAGGACGATTCGCTGCATCTTTGTTGTTTGCCGGTGTCAAGTTACTCGCGGGGAGATAAGCGATCTTTTCCGAAAGCGCATTGATGGGGCCCAAGTCCATCTGCATTCTAGAAAGATCTATATGCAAGTTGCTCAAATACGCAATTCTCAATTGTTTCGCGTTAAATTCCAAGATTTGATCTTTCAGGAACTGGAAAAGAGTGATAATGGCTAAAAGAGTAAGAGCTGTCGAATAAACCTGAGGTGTAGGGTTACAGCGATAAGAATAATTCTCCATGCAGGCTCGTGTGGTCGTCAAATAAAGAAACTCCAAATTTCATTCATTACAACAGTGTATTTGAACGAATCATCATTAATCGAATAAGGATGACTTTTTATCTAGTCGTTCGATTCCCTCTTTTGGACCCTTCTGTTTGACCTTGATTCGAGGATGCATTGCCAGAAGAATCTCCCGTAGCGTTAGCACCATCTGCTCTTGCAGGATTCAACGTTGCGTTTCCGAATAAATTATTGTTATCGAAAGTGATACGATTGCGTCTTTCAGGCAGATTCGAACTCCGTAGCCACTCGTGATATCGATCTCTTCGAAACTGCTCTCTCTCCCTCATGGATCGTTCTCGTTCTCCCCCGTGCAATTGTCCCATTATTTTAGGTTAAGTTTCACAGATGTTATCTCAACGTTTTATCATTACAAACTAATTCTATGGTATAGTCGCACTGTTATTTATTTGTTATATCCGAATATTTTAGAAATGCACTCTCACTTTCTTGGAAGTATCAGGTTACTCGAAATGCGCTATTCTGCTAAGTCTTATCGCTTAAAAGAATTCCAGGAAGAACATCTAAATTTTGCGAGTTTCGCTCGAGGTACTCGGGCGACGATCGCTTGGCGCGCGTGGTGGGGCAATTGGTCGCTCACGGTGCGGAGAGACGTGCAGCGGGGCAACCGCTCAGGTCTCTTAATTACATGTGTAGCGCTTATGCTAATTCTTAAAGTAGCGGTGTTGGAGAGGTGCAGTAATTACAAGATGCAGGTAGATATTTGTA
>JARQST010000246.1:484119-579777 GCA_030142225.1 Pachycephus smyrnensis | reverse complement strand
TTAGAGCAACAATTTCCGTACTGACAATCTCGGGCCAATATTGGCTCTAGCTTGGCCCGTGTAAAATGGGCTTTACGGTTTCAGCCACCGAGGACGATCTGATAAGGGAGATTTCTGCCACACCGAGCGAAGGGATGCATCGACGTCGTTGCAGAATCTGTTGTTGCGACTGCTGGAAATGAAAATGAACGACGAAGAGAATATACTACCGATGATCATCTACGCGCGTTTCAGCGTTCGATATTCCATCAACCGGCATGAAGTACCTGCCATATCTAGAAATTCGACAGTCGGTAAGTTCGCGGAAAAGAGGATTAATGTTAGGTTGAGAGTTAGATGTAGCTACAGTTTGCAAGGAGATTTTAGTTGACGCGATATTCATTAGCCTTGTCTGCCTAATTATATCCTTCCGGATGGTAACTGCTCGAGCAGCGAGAATTTCCAAGTCGCACAGAACAAATGTTGCAAATGAAATTACTAATTAATTGCGTTAAGTGCAAAGGGGAATAGAGACTGCGAAAGCAGCTGTCTTCAAAACTTTAAAATGTTAAAATATTAAAATGTAGCCCGGCGAGACATGTCGCGTCTCTGAAAAAATAATAAGAAATAAGGACTCGGTAAAGAGCTCTGATGCTGCGTGAGCACGTATGGCACGTATGCTACGTATGTTATCGTCATATTCCCGGAGGTCCCCGCTGTGACGAATCCCAGACGGGCTCTTACGTGTTTTCACCAAGTACCTGCGTGTGTGTCTCATTGTGAGAGCATTGACATGCACCACCGCTCTAGATTTGTGCAGGAGCCACGGCGTCGTGTGACACGAAACTGTAGTAGTAGTCGATGGGAGTTAGCTGGCTCCTGGTTCCTGGCTCCTGACTCCTGACTCCTGGTGCCACACGCCGAGCGAATCAATCACGTCTCACGCAGTCGGCACACATGCCGCTAATGTGCGTGCGGGCCCACCAGCCGGGGATACTCTGCCTATCCGAGGATTAGGGTCTGCTTCCGTTTTAGGGGTAATTACTCCACGCTCCGTGCTCCCGTATTCTGCTGCTCTCGCGTACTCCACCGGACCCCTTATAACCCCCTCGGCTCCTTCTACAGCTCTATACTCCGAAAACTCCCTCTCGGCTGAACTCTCGTGCCCGCTAGAAAATTAGGCCGTCCCCTCCAACTCACTCTTTGTTTTGCACACTGGGCGCGCTGGGCGCACTGGGTTCAGCATGCCAGCAACTTTCCCAGAGTCTTTTTTACCTCCGGCTCGCTCGATCGCGAACTCTAGTTGAAAAAGCTGGAAAATCCGGAAAAGCATGATTCATGCTTTCAATGCCTCTCGGTCGCACAAACTGATTCATAGTGGAGTTCGCATTGGAGGCAGGACCCACGAAATTACGGACAGGTGCCAGTGCCAGTCGACCATTCTGACTTCGTAGGGCGCTCACGACATTGTGCCAATTACAGAAGGCAGGTATCTTTCACTCTGTATCATCCCTGGCAAAGCTGGTACAGCATCCCTCGGGCAGCAACGTGCAATTAACGCCCGTGTGCCTACCTACCTGTCCGCACCCCTGCCTTTCTCCATTCTCGACTTTTTTCTCGTTTTCTCTGCTTCCGGTTTCCTCTCTGGAGAGTCACTTAGCAATCCGCCGTGACTCGTGCATGTCGGATGCTGGACACAGGCTCATTATCCTGCGTGTGACACCGTGGCACAGTCTTCTTATTTTTCCAGACTCGTCCGCTGATCGTCGACGCGTGTGACGTGTCTTATCGATCGCGAGCTGGACTTTAGGAAATGCGTTAAACAGCAAAGGTAATGGCGAATATCCTTGCAAATTCAGTCATTTAAGGGAACAAGAAGGAAGGGAAGGATACAGACGGACGGGGAGCGTGTTTAAATTGTGGAACGTGGTTCGAAGAGGGCGGAATGCATAAATTTCGGGACTGCAATTGGCGGCGAATATTTTTACAATTCAAATTATGGAAATCCCACCGGGTAGCTGGATTCGGATTCACTCGGATTTATTTGAGCATGCGAGCATTGCGCAACCAGAAGAGATACCGAGATCGAAATCGGGAAAGCCTCGGCCGCTCTCATCGTGGAAATGGCAACTCGGAAAAATACACGGTGTCATTTTACGATAAAGGGATATCGCGATCGGCTTCTAATTCTATAAATCTTCACTCGCTTAAACTGCACGAACCGCACGAGCGGATAAATCCCTTTATATCTGAATGTGTGTCAGGCGTCGCGGCGTGCTGCGTCCGTGGGCGCTTCATCCCCTTTAACGGGCGCTGCAGCGGGATCTCCTCGGGACAAACGCCGGCTAAAAAGTTTCGACGTTGAAAAATGCAAGCTGGCTTATTCACCCACTCCCCTAGGCTGCCACTCGCCACGGTGTTTCGCCTCTTTTTTTCTTATCCTTTTTGAAGCTCGACTTGCCGCCCGAGAATACCATGTAAATCGCGTACGTCTTCCGTCTTGCAGTTTTCACAGTTTTACCTAGAACCCGACTTTTTCTTGCTTCTGAGAATTCCAGTCACGAACTTTCATTATCGAAAACTGGTGTAAAGCATAATAAGTTGTTTGTCCTTTGAGTTATCAAT
Organism: Pachycephus smyrnensis; assembly: GCA_030142225.1. Lineage (NCBI taxonomy): Eukaryota > Metazoa > Arthropoda > Insecta > Hymenoptera > Cephidae > Pachycephus > Pachycephus smyrnensis. The sequence continues at coordinate 577,173 of JARQST010000246.1, read as the reverse complement.
ATGAATAATATGAATACAATTGTCACAGTCGTCCATCCCACTCGCTTGTTTCTATAGCAGGAGGAGGGATCGAGAACCGGGAAGCATGAAGCGAGGACAATACATATCCGATCGCTCTGGAGATCCGTATGCTCGTTCTCTGGCACCCCTGCAAGTCGACTGACAGACAACACGGTTCGAGGGGTGCAGAGGGCGGGGGAGGAATCAGGAAAGGAATCGGGGAATGATCTCACCCCAATCTGCCGTACGCGAAGTCGTGAAGGGACACATCGAGTCGTGACGTTGACGGCGACGGCGAGAACGACGGCGGCTGCAGTTCAGAAGTAGCGTCGCAACGTCTCGTTCGAGCGAACCGAAGAATCTTAATCGAATAGAAGGACGCTTGGAGGGTTCGCCTCTTCAACCCCTGCCTTCGCACCCCTAGTATCCCCTCATTCCTTTGAGAGTCATAGTACTACCACCGGAAAGAAACTAGCGTGACGGACTGCCACGACGACAAGTATAAGAACGCAGAGAAGCTTCCGAATTTCCGATACAGGCTTTATCACGGGGTGGTACCGAGACATTGGTAAGGGCCCCGAAGATCCAGTGGAATCAATATAAATCACAATTATAAACAACGAGCTCTGAGTTACGGAACACCCACGTCCCGTAATACTTTGTGTTTCTCGAGAGAATTTATCGTTTGACCTCGAACTAAGGGAGGACGGAAGGACGGAAGGAAGTGGAAGGCAGTGCAAGGTAGGAAGAGTGGAAAGACAGAAGCGAGACAACCGTCGACATGGGCGTCGTTGTCAGCGTCGCGACGCAGCCAGCGATTTATCGGTAGATCCCGTAGTCCTCTCGTCTTCTCTTCTCGCAACTATCCAAGACTATAATTTCTCATCGTGTCGGTGGCAGGAAGTAGCGATGAATTATTCGAGACGTAATGCGAACAATTGAAATACCCTTAGAGGTACCCCCCGGGCAGCCGTCGGGACTTCCCGAGCTGGCTTCGCATCCCCAGGAGCCCCTGAAAAATTAACGTTATCCTAGGGGGAGTTATGCGACCCTCCGCGCTTAATGTTGCGATGATTTGAAATCGATAACGACCCTTCTAGACATGTAAAAGTCCTGGTAAGTGAATCCGCTCGAGGGAGAAGCGACGAGCAAAGAAAAACTCGAATGCCATTATCGGACCGAAGAAGGAGGAAGGACGAGGGCAAAGGAGACAGAATGGAGGGACGAATGAGTGAAAGAACAGGAAGGATATGACATAGTAAGACAATCTCGAAAGGGATTTTATATTTTTTATTTATCTTGGCTTTGCGTGGCGTTTCCGTCGCGACGCTACATCGCCGCTAAACAAAGATTTACGTGTCTGGGATGACTCGGCTGCATTTCCTCAGGCGCGCAGCATCTCCTAGGTGGCCTTTGGAATTCACACTTATCCGGGAGAAGGTCGGTACTCGCGTGGCCCCATTACCATACTTAATGGGCCTTTGTTCGTTTAGCCAGAGTCAAAGCGATGCACGAATGTTGCGCGAGACACAGTGCGTTAAATTGACCGAATCAAATTATACTTGAATTTACCGCGGCAACGCCTCTGCCGTGGTTCACCAGCTAGCTGCAAGAGAATCTTCTCGCGACCTGTAATAGGTGAAATTGAACTTGTAGAAAAAGAAGCTGCTATCTACACACGAATAATATATCACGCGGGACTTTGACAACGGTGTAAAATGATATTAAATCAGGAAAAATTATCTCTGCATGTGGCACGTGCGATAGGATTCCGTCGAGGGTCGCCGTTATTCGATTGGAATTCAACTCGGCTATGGCGCAGCTTTAACTTTTTTTCCTTGTGCCCGCAGCCGTTTTATAGCTTCATTAGACGCAAGACTTTCCGTTTAATAATTCATTGGGATGTCTGGAGGTCTGGAGGTCTGGTCCGCGTCTCCACCCTTTACTTCGCTACGCCTTCTTTTCTGCTACCTCCTGCACCGTTTCTCTTGCTCTCTTCTTCATTATCTTTCGAAGGCGACGCACTTTATCCTCCAGTTTCGATGATAAGTACTAGTGAGGAACGTTTCGTTAGGGTCAGAGGAGGAGAAACAACGACAAGAAACTTGTCAGACGTTTAGCCGGTTAACGAGAGAGAAAAAAGGTGAGGACGAGTCGCAGGTAAATCTTGAGGGTGAGGAAGATGATGAGCGTGGGTGTCGTCGAGCATACGTGTCCGAGAACGTAGTCACGAACTGGAGAACAGCCTATGTGGCTATGTCCGTAAACTGCACGTAGTCCCGTATAAATAATTATTACAACACATTGTTAAGTCCATGGGGAACGAGTTTCGGGATTGTTATGGGACGTGTTATGACGTTACGGCCGGTTCCCAAAGATGGGCGTAATGCAATAAAGCATGGAGCAGCGGAGCTGGGATGCTGCACCGGGGGCGGTGTCTTTCAAGCGGTCTTTCTCCTAAAACCTGTAAAGGGACATTAAACTTTAGGAATAATTGCTAGGGGCTCTCGCGGCAATAACTGTTTCTCATTTTTCCATTATCCATTATCCGCGCCCGCTCGGGAATCTCGGTTGTCGAAGCGGCCCGCAGGAAAACTTTCAACGACTCTCGTAAAATGAAAGCCAGCAGCGGGCGTGCCTACTTTTCTTTTTTCTCCTTCCTCTCTCTCTTTCTCTCTCTCTCATTCGCTCTTCTCTTTCTCTCCTTTCGCTGCTAGAACGCGTACACAATGGTGCAGGGGGGCACATTCGAGGACATCGAATGCCTCCTGCCTCGTTACAGGAGGACGTCTCGAATAAAGGACGCTCCCTATATCGATGCTTCTTTCTCATCGAGAGGCCGATCCTCTCGCAGGAGGCGGAAGCGTCTCTCACTCCGGTTCGTCGTTTAAACGCTCTTTTTCTTTGCAGAACTCATTCTATCGGTTCTAGGCAAAACACATAACAACTATTGAAAGAATAGCCGAGCGAAACAACTGACACGAAGCTGAAGCAGAAATTCTATTGTCCAACTCGAAAACATCGTAATTACAATCGGTATCGATAAGAACCAACAGGGGCATCTGTTAAATCGGATACACATTGGTGAGAATGGCGAGATAACGAAATTGATAAAGGTGCTGAGGCGAAGAAGGCGCCCGGCCGCGCGGCGTAGACGCTCAGACGCGGTGGAACTCGCGCGAGAAGATACGTTTATTGTCCGGGGGTGGGCATAAAATATCAATTCCGATCTCCGTACGACGTGTTTACGGCGTTTCGGACTAACTTTACGTCTTTCTCAGCAAGTTTACGAGGCGTCACAGCGAGTGCACCTACGTACCAGTACGAAATCACGTTCGTTCGTCCGATCTTCCGCGAAAGATATATCAACTCTCTAGAGTAGAAAGTGCAAGTCATCGCGCCTATAGGCTATAGCTAAAATGCTGCGAATCTGGTGGCAACAGTGAATGGTGTGGCGGTCGCTGAATTCGGAATCGCATTAAATATCTTCTGCTTTGAAACGACTAAATTCCCCGTTCATACGGAAGAGAAGAGTCTCACTCTCAATCTGACTCTCCCTTTGGCTGTATAATTGAGTTACTCGTGACATGTCATCCCCTGCGGCCGCCCTACGCCGGGGAAGGACTGCGAGAGACGGCCCGATAAAACACAAACATTTAATTAAAAGATAATCAACTGGATTGCCCCGTGTCCGCTAATGTTGCAGAACGGACGAGATAGCGCGAAACAATCGGTTTTTTATGCATATGAGCGGCGCGCACTGTGCAGCGTGTGTGATTTAATTTTACAGGAATATAAATTGTCGTATCGCGTCCAGCTCTCGCAGTTGGCCGATTCGATCGTTCGGAGCTGCAGGCTCCTCCAATCCGGAGGTCCGAATTTTTCGCGCTTCCCAACAGTCAAGCACTTTGACGTATCGCGTCTCGCGACCTAGAAGATGAGAGATACGATCTACGAGGGAGACACGTGGCGCATGGTTGTCTGTCGACAAAGGAAGCAAAGGAGGCGAAGGAGGCGAAGGAGGCGAAGGAGGCGCTGCAGTCAGGAGGACACGGAAGGGAGAAATACAAAAGGGCCCGCGGAGAGTCGGGAAAGTTCGTAAGCCGTTCCCAACGATCTCGGGTTTCATGCGGGGCCTCGAGACGGCCGGCGTCCGACCTCCCGATTGACGATAACGAATGCTAAGTACATCGGATGAGTTAATTTGGCTTGGTCAATTAATCGGACCATTGGGCAGTTCGACGGGTGGTAGAGGAGGATGAGAAGGAGTCTGAGGATGCTGTGGATCGGGAGGATGAGAAGAATGAGGAGGATGAGGAGGCGGAGGGAACGTGACTCATTCAACGGACAAACCATTTAATATTCTACTACGACTATTCCGGTTCTTGCAACTTCGGATTTCACGTAGCTTCGGTACTCACGATTCGGATATACCTCGCTTGATCCAGAGGGCCCTGCCTCTGCCTCTGCCTCTGTCGCCTGGCCAGCCTGAACAGCCCGAACAGCCTGAACGCCGGGACCCGTGGGTCGGGACGCGGGAAGAGGCAAAGCTCTTAAAATGTCGAAATTAAATTCCAGAGCTAGGAATCCGTGAAATCCATCCCAGCTAGTGCTTCCACACTATTTATTTTCCGCCATTCTCAGTCAGCACTCCTTGGCCTCTAACTTTCTGATCTCCAAGTTCTGTCACCTTCTGGAGAAAATACAAGAATCGAAGGTTCTTTAGGTCGACGGACCCTCCTTTTATTCGGCTCTTTAATCTCTATTCGTCGTTACGCCATGGTTCCGTCACTTCCGAAGTTTCTTCTGCTCAATGAGAAGAACAGAACGTTGCTCTATTTCGTTGGTCCATGACCGTTAATTCTTTTCCTGTGAAGTCGACAGTTCGCTTAAGTTTTTTTTCCAAGAGCAATGGATACGATGGATGCGATGGCTCTGGCCGTGGCTGGATGAGCGGCGGATGCGTTCGAGCAGGGAAAGACGGATGGGAGTGCGTCGCGGACACGCAGGATACGCACGCCAAGACTCTCAGGGCTTCCAGTGCTTCGTGGCTTCACGAGGGCTTCACGGCTTCACGGTTGCGCGCCGGCAGACTTTGAGGTTGCTGCCTGTATCGGGCCATTACCAGCTTGGCACGTTGAACGCAATCGTAAATCAGCGAGGACATCTCCGTTTGTTGGGAGTCGGACGCGCATTGCGAACGCGTCCCTTCCTCGGCTGCTTCCTCTTCTCTGTCGCCGGCAAACTTGCCATTTCCTTAGCATAAATTGCACTAGATAATTCTTCCCTAAGACGCGATTAGTTACTCTTGTTATGAATATTGGCATAGCTTTTAGGGATTCCGGAAATAAGGAAAGATGGTCGTCATTACGGGTAGTGTTTCAGCCTGCATAAATCAGCTGCGTACATCAGCTGGATCAGCCAGACGGTATATTATCAGGCACCACTAAAAATACCAAAACCTTAGGAACACGCGTTAAGATAGCGCTGGGCGTGACCGAGCCGGTTCCGACGGGCTCCGCTAAAAGAAGGGTTATACGGTTATAGGAAAGTAATAGCCTCGGGGGTGTCTGCTACCGTATGTAACGGCGGAACACCTAACGTTCCACCCTCAACCCCCTGCTGTAATCCACCCTTAGACTTTGCAGTATCGCTCGAATGACCAGAGAAAAATCGATGTTTGATACAATAAATTGAGACCGACTCCCTCCGGGGCATCTGATGGACTGTCGCAGCTGATCCTCAACCCTTCTTCCTGTGGAAGAGTTTCGGTCGATCTAAGGTACGCCCCCTAGAGTCCAAAACTATCGTACACAGAAATTGCGACGGAATTTCGTCTTTCCTCCCAACTTTTCTGCCCTCTTTTCATTTGTTTCTTTTTTTGTAATATCCTTCTCTGATCTTCTTCCTCCTCCTTACGTCTCTCCTCCTTCCGAAATGAACCCTCGAGTCCTTTGTCCCGGGATGTCTTGGCAGCGTGCTGCCTCTTTCCTTTCTATTCGTTTCGACGACTCGCGCATCCTGGGAGAAGTATCCACTTGGGGCATCGACGGAAACTTTGGCCGACTCGATTCCACGCGTTTCTGTTCGAATCAACTATTAATGTCCTATTCCTCCGCTGCTTGAAGCTCCGACGTCGCGGCGCCCACCCTCCAGACCCTCCTCCGCCACAACTTTTCCAATAATGAGTTCTTTAGAAAAATTCTATCGCCACCGAATGAGGTGTGCGAATAATTTAGATCGAGCCGAAGTGTATTTTCAATCAGAAAGACTTTTCGAATCTGAGTCGATGAGTCGCCACATTGAAACTTCTCGATGAAAGCAGCGAAATCCGTGGGAAATTAGGTGCATGCGAGGACAATTTCCCATGTCCGACTTCTTTCAAGGAAGGAAACCAAGTGAGCTGGTGTTCAGGAAGAGACAAGAGTGGCAGAGGCGGAAGCGCGAAAATGTGCTATGACGAGAAACCGGCAGTAGGGGGGAGAGAACCCCCGTGGGAGGTTTTTGCGATTCGCGGCTGCTGTCCCGAGATGGAGAACGAAACACACCGAAATTTATTCGGAAAGGCGCTTCTTTTCCGCGCAAACAAACACCCTAAAAACTTTAAGTGGCAACACAATGGCAGGGTGGCTCATGGTGAGCATTCCCAACTGTATATCTGGGTTAGAGAAATGGAAGCTCGCTGAAATATCACCTCTGGTACGCCCGGAAAGAGGAAAGTTATGCCACGGTGCTAGAGAATAAATAGCGCAACGTCCACGGTATGTTTTTTTCCGCCATCATTTTGAGATTTGACAAATGCCAGGGGCTCTCTTGTAAATAGGTCGGAGTCCCAGCCCGTGATGCATGCGGGCTATTTGCAGTAAATGTTAGGCGGCTGCGGGATGCGATCTGCCGATGCGGTCCCCTAGCTCCTGTTCTACAGGCCACAACGGCGACGACGACGACGACGACGACGACGACGACGACAACCGCATCGGACAAGGCGATCCTGAATGGGCGACGACGCCGTCAGGTGTTTAACCACTCTTCGAAGTTATTCAGCGATGCATAAACAAAGCCCAGCAGCCGCTAAATATTCATTGCTCCGTGCAGGCCAGCCGTGAAACGGCCGTTATTACCTGTCACTCGTTATAAAATCATTTTAGAATTTCAATAACGCAATGCCGTCGGGCTTTGCTAATGGCAGCCGACTGGACTTCAAACGCAGAACGCGCCTACGTTGTCGGACTCGTCGGAGCGACTATATTGCAACGTAATTATATTGACGAGAGTAGACGATGAGCATCGCCTTTGACTCTACCGAGGTGGTATTGTACGTTAAGCGGACTACCAAGGAAATTGGACAGCACGCCGGATGCACTGGGAATTTGAGGACCCAAATCGATCGCTTTCCCAAATTCTCTAGATTCCCACGCCACGATGGACGTCGTCGAATTCGCCATCCGAAGAAATGCAGACTCAACGCTTTCGAGCAGCCAAGTTAACTCATAGCTGGTAATTCTCACGAAACGTGCACTATGGCAGCCACCTCGAGGTTAGCTGGTGTTTCGCGACCCAGAGCGATGAAGATTTAAACAATTTCCTCCAAATTATGCATTCCGCGAGTATATTATATTTTTGCAAAAAGAAATGAACCAAGTGCTTTGGACCGTTTCATTTTAGAAGTCAAGACGTTGGATATAAATGCTTGTTACTGGCTTGCTGGTCTGTCAAGAGGATGATCCTCGAGGAAGAGAAGTCGTGTTGAGGAAAATCGGTCGGGTCGAGGGTTGAGCAAAAAGCGGTAGACCAGGGTGGCTGAAAAATAACGCGTGAAAGAAGCGTGCAGTAGCCAACGAACACGTGTAGCAATTAATCAGGTTCGGGGTGGGCCAAAGAGGTTGTTCGCGTCAGGACCAGATGACGCCGTGTGGCAACATCATACTGTATTTTATACGGTGTCGTGTTACGGTTTTGCGGTGCGCGCTCGAAGGGTTCCAACGAAAATTTCGTACTAATCGTTATTCGCGATGCTGCGTTACGTTACGTTAATGCCTATCGAGGGAAATTAACCGGGCGACGACGATCGGGAATTACGAGAAAAGATTCCCACGCGTTTCATCCTCGAACTCTGACAGAAGCGAAGATCGGGCGCCACGAAGAGCAATCTCAGATTCCGAAAGGAAACGGTATCGTATTACACGATAACAACGGAACAATGGGGCTTTGTTAAGGGCTGCCGAGCCCTTTATTAAGCTCCTATTGATTTCATATGAGCCCCACGCCACCCTAAGGCCCCAATCGCTGACCTATTTCTGTCGACTCATTATTTTCCGCAAGAAACTCGAGCAGCTTGATAAATAAATAGAAAGCACTCACGAGACGCCTCCGTGCAAGCAATGGCTCTTGGAGCGCGTCGCCTGGTCATTTTAGAAAATGCGCGAAACATCGAAAATGTCGAAACTCCAAGGGAGTTCAGCATCCACCGAGGACGCATTTATCTGACAATCGGTTCTGCGGCTTGCAACGCGCCGTTCACTGCATCCCCCTCCCAACTGACAGCCCCTCGTTAATTGGAATTTTACGATCGGCTTTGTCCCCGCTGGTTTGTCAGCGCCCGACAGAAACATCGCCGGGGCATTGAACCTCCATGGTCGAGATCCAAGAATCGGAATCAGGATCGCAGCAGTTAATCGTGAGTCCAATAATTCTTACGGAAGGTCTCAGGAGTCTTCCGCGCTTCGCTTGAGTCATGACTCATAGGGTCTCCCCCTTGCCCCCGTTTCCTCTTCGCTGGCGATCGATTACCACTTCCGCTCGCGGAGCGAACGCTTACTGACTCTTGCAGGGCCTCCTTCACTCTTGTCCTTTGCAGCAATTGGCTGCGCATGGAAATGAAAAGCGGCGAGCTGCTCGCCAACAGCCGAGCCAGGCACAATCAGAAGTAAAACCTCAAGATGCTAAGTAAGAGTGTTCAAAGCATTCGAGGTAATTACTGGACGAACCGAGGAAGCTGGTTTTGTTTGCAAGTCGTTAAGCTAAGAGTTCGGACGAAGCTAAAAAATAAATGGACGAGCTGCGCTGGAAGTAGGCTGATGAGTAGGAAAGAGACGACTCACAAGCTACAGAGAGAAAAAGAGTCAAGAGAGAGAAAAAGATGTAGAAAGGGCCAGGTCCAAACCAATCTCGGTATTAAGCAGGGAGCCAACACAGCGGCACAGCCCTGATTTTATGTAAACGCGGCTCATTTAAAAATCTTGTGGAAACAGCATCTAATTCTTCCTCATTAATGTCGAGCAACATTCTCGTAGATCTAGGTGTAGGTGCTCGACGGCTCCTTATCAGGATATTGACGTCGTCTTCCGACGCCCCACGACAGCGAACATCCGACGTTGTTCCGTCAAATTCCAGGCAGCCCATTGATATCGGGACGCAACAATCGAAACCCCCGTGACGGATATGAAATCGCGAACGTTTACAATATCGGAGAGGGTCCTGCGCCGCGAAATGGGACGGAATGAAACGGGACAGGCCGGATTGGAACGAAGGGAATGGAGTGGGATGACCACGTCGAGCGAACCTAAACACGCGCGTGCGAGCAGGCGCGTCCGTCACTCACTTTAACCGTGTGTCAGTCGATATCATCGCGTGGAGTGGAAATCCCTGCTACTGACAAGCGCATGAATATCGTTAATGATAAATAATTCTGCGTGCGGTGCGGCAACGCCCGTCGCCCTTTCGAACGACGCATCTAGGCTGCACTGCGATTCGTCCCGACGTTCCGAAGACGTGGAGAATTACGAACGCAGAGGTTACAGGTCGAAGGTCGATGAATATGTAGATCGACTTTCGTTTGGCGAATTCCTCCTGCCAGGACGCAGTGCCAGCTGACTATGTGTACGTCGTTGACATTATAGCCTGGAGCAGAATCCATTGGCGAAGAGGCACGTGGGGCACGTAATCGCAATGCATGAGGCTTCTAGACAGTACATCGTGGAATGCAGGAGGGTCCAGGCGGATGGGGGCGGCGGGACGGAGGTGAAGCCGAGAAGCAGTTTCTCGACTCAGTCGATGAGGAGGAGGAGAAGGAGGGGCCAAGAGTAAATACGTCGGAGGGTAACGGCATTGTCGCATTAATGGAAAGGATTGCTTGTTTAACTGTGTAACTAGACGCACCGCTTCTCCGCTTGAAATTGAAATTTGATTGTTTCGCGTCGACGATGCCTCGTGTTTGCGTCACGCGAATACACAATAGAACACGTTTGTTTCCGAAGACAAACGCCGACGCTGGCGTCTCGATGCTTAATTGTGTACATTCGTGCGGTTCTTCGCAGCATCTCGTGACATCTCGCTACTCTACTATACTTTGGCTACCTTTCAAGTATAGCCAGTAGCTGTGCTGCATAGGTTTCCCTGCCTGCCGAGGTACTTTAAACTACTACGTACTACTCTATGCAAACTTGCCCAGAGAATTTAGCCCATGCATAAAGATAAACGTAGAACACGCACCCGTCACGCTCAGACTCAGCTTGCTAAGCATTTCGCGCAACTGCGTACACAGATGCGTTGCGCACGTCAAAAACATGCACGCCAGCACCCTACCTGTGCTCAAAGCAAGGGTTGAAGGTTGCTGCACACGGGGAGGAAATTTACCGTCTCTGATATGAGCAACGACGAATGAATTCCTGGCGCGAATGCGAAACCTCGTCGAATTTCCCACTAACGACGCTCACGAGAAACTGAAGACCGACTTTCGAGTGGCTCGTATACGAGCTATAGATAAGAAGATCGGTGCTCCTCGGCAAAGGAGACTGGAAACGAGACTCTCTTGAGGCATCAATGTGGGAATCGATAGCGAGAGCAGGACGTGATATTGGAAGTGTCAGTTTTGAAAGACGCTGTTCGAAGCTCCGGTTCTTCCCTGCCTATATAACGAAGAGTTCAATTGCCAAGGCCCGCACACTTTAACAAATCGCAGGGACTAACGACGTCGGCCTTGAGCTCCTTCCTCCCCTTCCTCCTCCTTCTCCTCCTCCTCCTCGTGCGTCTCCCAAAGAAGCCAACGATGCTCGAGCGGAAGGCATTTACGAGCTGCTCGTATTGACTGTACACAAGGCCTATCCATCCGCACACGTGCGTGCGCCTATGGCAATCCATGGAAGCCCATAGTAAAACCAGTAGGCTGTTGCTGGTCGCAGGTGTCAAGAGGAACGCACACAGTACGATGCGTACCTCGCCTTTAAACTGGCCCAAAGTACTGGCTGATACTGGCCGTTACGGCGCGCGACTGGCAGCCGCAGCGAATGACATGCTCACGAAGACTGCAGGAGGAAGGGAAGGATCACGAGGAGGAAGGCCGAGTTTCGAAGCGAAAACACGATATCGTAGATTCGCCAAGAGATAGAGAGCCGCTGGCTTTAGGGTCAAAGAAATGCTCGAAGCTTTTCAATTCTGTTGGTTGGGGTATCGGTGGAATGGCCGAATGGCGGTACCATGGAGCTATGGTAGTACTATGGTTCGCTCGTGCGCCAAACGAAAGCGCAGGATTCAGGCTTTAGGGGAACTTTATGGTAAGCAGCTTCGATTTTCCGTTAAGGTCCTTTAGCCTACAGCCTTTAGGTCCGAGTCCAGCTTACAGGCCAGTTTCATTGCCTAAACGTGTTCCTGGATATGAGGCCATCCTCGAGAACACATCATCGCCTCCTCGACTTATTCACTCCGGATGAGCGTTGGGCGTCGCGACGGCTCACCTGCTCGTTCTCATCCCCTCTCTGTATCTTCGACACTTCGGCCGGCTTGCATGAGATCGACTCTCCACGACACTCAACGAGGAGAAGATCCTGAGTAGGAAATTCAAGGCGACGAACGTAAACACCCATAGGTGCTGACGCTACGTAAACACGTCCTTTCCCACTAGACGACGCACGCGTGATGCGCGACACACGCATTCCCAGAAACTGAATATCTCCTTTTCAACTAAGAAAATCAAATACATCTCGACTACTGCCTTCAGTTTTTCCGAAGCCGGGTCAATTCGTGGGAGTACTTTCTGCCGCATTCGTTCGCGTCGCAATCATGGAGACGTCGAATGTCGCAAAAGAGAGACAACAATACGGCATGCATATGTATAATATGTATGTATATCTATAGAGTGTGTATAGACGACGCCTTCTACTATCACTAGTCTAGTATCTACACATACAAGCGAGAGGCAGTGACTGCATTTGGCTCTCACTCGCTGTATTTGGAGAATCGCGTAAATCTCCATACGAATGCAAAACTAGCTTGCTCGCAGATTTAGTGGAAGCTCGTAGGGCGCCTCCGCAGAAGCACGATTTCGAGTTAAATGGTTTACGCAAGAACGAGCAGAGCGCTAATGAAATCTACCAGCGTGCGCATGAGATAATCCAGACGCGATTTATCGCTCGTTCCGATTGTTGCAATGCCACGGCACGCGAATCCCTTCAGCTTCTCTGGAATTTTGACTTTTCAACTAGAGTTTCCCGAAATCTCGGATTCGCTCACAGCTCAGGAGATAGAAGGGGGAGATAATGGCAAAGAGTGCAGATCCAGAGGAAGGAAGGGTGCTGAGAGGAGAATAAGGGAGGCAAAGGTATTAACTGCAGCAGTGGTCGTCGCGTGGATTTCCACGAGCATCCACAATGGTAAAAGCAAACGCTGGGTTAAAAAAGCACAGCTCGGAAAAACAGTAAAGGTGGCCGCGAGTTAGTAATGTTTGCTTTGGCCCTTCGCGCCTCGCTTCATCCTGAAAGCTTTTACGCAGCTCTGGAAAAGTAGCTCAATTCGGTTCAGCGATCCTTGCTCCGTGTTTCCCATTGCATTCAGTTTTTTGCTCTAATTGTCCCACCGGATAAGAAATTGTCTCCCACTACAGGATTTGCTCTTCTTTCCGAGAGTCAGAAGCACTGCGCGTGTGTTGCTTCTAATTTCTATCGGCAGATTGTAACAGAATGGCGAATCGCGTCAAGAAGCGGCACGACCGACGCCAAAGAGTCGGCCTATCTTTTTCTCTTGGTTTGAAAAAAGCTCTGGCCTCGCGTTACGCTCGATAAAAAAGCACTTGCTGGAAGCGAGTGGTTGAGTTACTCGTTCCCCAGCTTCTTAGTCGAGTCACCGCGACAAGAGCTAATGCACCGACATAACCCAGCGGCTTTTAATTAAAATCCTTCCCCGTAGTCTTCGTTTTTTGCCGGCCTGACTCGCGTGAGAACGGCCGTAGTGAAATGTCGTCTCGTTTCGAATGAGCAAAAGCCCAGCAAATGCTCACCGGTCCTCCCGCGAACTCGCTCATACGCTACTCGGTCCACTGTCCTCTCCGCTCCCCCACTAACAATGAAGATGACTGTAAGGAAGCCGAGGATTAATCATGGTTGTTGCACCGAATAGAAACTATTGCCACTAGTTCCTTCTCATTGGACTTCTCGAACATTTAGTTTTGACAATTGTTTCTAGCTCGAGCAGTTTCCCTGATAGTTTTGCCGACAACCCCTTTGGCGAGCGGCCCCAGGAACTTCCAGGCACGCAGAACGGGACTCACCACCGCGACGAGGTCTTCACGGATCGATGCATTCACAAGGTGGATTCGGATCGATTCGGATCGACGCGGACGCAGGTTTCGCAACGGTAGATGCTTTCCGGGATTCGGGCACCTGGGTGAATTCACCAAATGGGCTAATACTACGTATCGAGCTCCGGCAGGACCACAGAGGCTTACCCCAATTCCCTCTGACTAGTACACGATTCGGTACTCATCTTTGGAATTTGAATTCCACATACACGTATACACACTCTTACCTCTCGTGGAAGGTTCGACGGAAGGACGGAAGGACGGAAAGAAGGAAGGAAGGAAGGAAGGAAGGAAGGAAGGAATACGGTGCTTGGGAAGGAGTAAAGCAGTCGCTCTATTCGAAGCACTCGGTCTTCCCAGCTCACTTGACTACTTGGGATACTTGGGTAACCGCGAGGTCCGAAGTAACGGGAAGGCTGCGAAGCGCCGAGGCAGGGTGAGTGCACTTAATTAACCCTTTTAAACGTCCTTACGCGGCATCCCTAATTTTCTGGGCTCCGTACGGCACGTCTCGACGCTACCCGGCTGCGCCGCGGGTTCATAACTTGAGAGAGCGGTCGCCGCCGCTTTATCCTCCTCATCCTCCTCATCCTCCTCATCCTCCTCATCCTCCGAAAGCTCCTGGTTCGCCTGCTGCCCCTCATACTTCTGGGCGTCCGCCTCGTGTCTGAGCAAATATAGAACAGCACGGGAAGTAGCTTGTGTTAATTATCCATAGTACGAGCCCTCGTAACCCCGCGCGATATGAGAGCGAGAAAGATGCTGCGTAGAGACGGAACCGAGAGGAACTTCGTAATTCGGTTCAGAAGCAGAAGGAAACCGACGTCTCCGAGGCGAGAACGAAAAGAAGAATAAGACTAGCTTAGCGGCGGCGACGTCGACGCCGACGGCCACTGCCAGCCAGTTGGCTTCTGTTAATCTCAAAACGGAATATTTCAACCTTTTCTCGGTTTGCGTTGATGAGAGGCGTATGGAAACTTTTTACGCGGATTCGATCATGCCCAGGAAAAGTGCGTTGATCTTGGCCAGTGAATTTGTTTGACGATTTTCAACTCTTTGCTGTTGGCTAAGAAATCTAGATTGGATTTTCGAAGTCAGGAAAATCTTGGAGTTTTGGCTTCTTTTTTCATTGCAAGTAAGATGTTCACTTGAATTGAAAAAAGTAAAAATCTGGCCGAAGGACGTTCCTGTTGTCAGAGTGCAGCAAGAAACACGAATTCTCACGTTCGCGCAAGATGCTATTTATCACGGCAAGACGCAAAGCCCCTTACACTTTCATAAGCTCGACGCATCTAGCCGGCATACGTAATCGGTCGCTGAAAAGAACTTGCTACCGAGATAAAGTCACAAACAGAAGAGGGAGTCGGGTTTAGTCAAATGCACACTCCTGGGGTTCTGCATAACTTGTCCATTGCAGCCTCCCTTGCCTTTCTCGCCCCCCCCCCCCCCCCCCGTCATCTTATGCACCTTCTTTTCTTTTATTCGTCTGCTCTGGCATGGCCTCCCGTTTCCACTTGTTTCCTTTTGTCTTTTGTTTGGTGCACTCGCAGATGCCTCGGCTAATGCGATTGGCCTGTCTTCCTGGTGCCCGGCACACTGAAGAGCCTGAAGAGTGAAGGAAAGAAATGACGACGAAAAATGCGCCAAGCGTATCGATTCTTCTTTAACAGTAAATTCGACTGGAGATCTTCCCTCAAGGCTGCTGGCGTTTCCACGTGGAAATCCCTCAGGAGAGAAGAAGTTGGGGCGTTCACTTAGGAAACACGTTTTCCCACAGGTTGCATCGTAGTCATTTTTCAAAGAAGCTTCGCGCTTGGACCTCGCTTGGCCTGAACGTTGTGACTGGCGAGGGTGCGCGGAGGGGTGAGAGGCAGGGTAGAGCCAGTAGTAGTACGATCAGAAAAGCGAAGACAAGAAAAAAAAGAGAACTGGTCGCGATAAATCACTGACCCTCCGGCCTACAGAGTTTTACTCAGTTCTATACGCGGGGCCCACGGTGGGACTAACCGAGTGGGTATATAGTTCAGGATTCGACGTGACCCACGTCGAGGAGGTCGTAACGTGTTCAAGCACGTGGTTCCTGTGGATCCACCAGGATCATTCACTACGAGTCTCTTTCTCTTTCTCTCTTTCTCTCTATCTCTCTCTTCACACTCAACTCTCTTCCGCTTAAACGCTCGAAGACTCATTTTTACGAGAGCTTGTTTGATGGCCAATTAAAATTGGAGCTGAGGAAAGAGGCCTACGTAATATTGAGTCGCGTCTGTCTGCGCTGGCTCGTAAGACTCGTAAAGCCTGTCGAATATTCGCTTTCCCACGCATCGAACATCGCTTCGAGCGACTGCAGCCTCGGGAATGACCGCACGCGTGCCTTAAGAGATTCAAAGATTTCGAGAGAGTCAGAAGGTAGAGTCGATAGGCAGTGCCTCCTGGAGGCCGTTAACCCACGTCTCCCACGGAAAGACGTAATACAGTGATTCGGTCTTACGATAATCGATCACGCGAGAAGGTTAAAAATTGTTGAGTTTCGAATAGGCAAAGCACGGCAAATCGAATCGTTCGGAAGCAGAAATGGTTTTAAAGCCCAAGCTTAACGACCTCAACGAATGCCACCACAAAGCCAGAGCAGCATTCACTGGCAGCAACCAGTAAAATTCTCATTTCCGGCCAGAGGTCGAAGGTTCCCGGTCACGTACTCCACTCGCGTCACTACCCTTCGCGGCAATGTAAACCAACCCAAATTAAAGAATGCAAGTTATGCTTCTCGAGCGTTTCTGAGTCGCGACCGATGCTGATTATGCTGTAGAGACTCATTAAGAATTGTGTCCCCTACAGATCGACTATCAGGAAAACATAACCGAAGTAATACTTGACCTTGTTCGACGAGTTCGACGAGTTCGACGCGCATTGACGACTCAAGAATGAAATGCGGTTCAACTATTATTTACATATGAACGAAGTTTGAGTGAAGTCGTGGGCAAACACGACCTCGTTCGTTTCGAGTCGTTACTTTCGAATGTACTTATACACCATATATGCAGGCTCTACGGTACGAAAACGTATTTGCTCTGCAGCAGCAGGAATGCTCCATGATGATTCGTTACTCCCTTAGCCGACAGCCGGGACGCTGAAGCGACGCGGCCGGGATCCTCGGATTTGTCGAGACTCCTTTGCGCTGCGTCACATCCGTCACATCCGTCACATCCGCTCGACTTTTCGTCTCTCCTTCCGCGAAGACAGCCTCGAAGCATCACAGCCGTGCCGACCACGTGTTTCTCCGAGAGACTCTCCCTGAGAACGAGAGAGCTCAGACTCGATTCGGAAGCAACTATAGCAAGCGAAAGAGAAAGAGCAAAGAGCAAGCGCAAAAAGTACGGGAAATGTACTGACTCTTCCTGACAAGTCTCGCGAGTCGGCGAGCTGACTCCTCGAGCGAAGACCACCGTGGTTCATCTCGCCTGCCGTGGTACCGGTTCCCCGGGTTATTACCAAGCAGCTTCGCTAACTATGCCGTACTTGGTGCAGTGGCAGCTCGAAATTTTCAAACCTCCTACGCACACATGCGCCTCTCGCCTCCTTTGAACTCGTGGGAACGCGCGAGCAGCATGGGCGAGTCGAAAGCAGCTTCTAATATCCGAGATGAATATCCAAAGAATAATCAAATAATATCTGTCGGAAGGTGAAAAAGCATCCTCGTGTACGTGAATCACGTAAATCATGTAAATCACGTAAATCAGGTGAATTATCGGTCGTTACCATCGGGACGAGTGAATATTGTCTGTAAAGCGCGTTCGATAAGGTCGATAATGATGAAGAATGCAAATGAGCTTCGAAAAGTACCTCTAGGAAGATGCGCGTTACGATCCGCAGCCATGGAATTCCCGTAAATTTCATATTTCTCGTTACGCGCGTCTACATGTTGATCCTCCATGCCAACTACAGCTGCCTCCGCGTCTGGTTCCGATACGGGCAACTAACTTTTTCCTAATCTCTCTAATTAAGGGGATTTGCGAGAAGCTTTCGTTTTCGCAGAGCGAATATCAGCCAAAGAGGGTGGATATTAGGTGTCGGATTAGGCGTCAAAGCCAATGGGCCGATTGCTGACTACTCCTCTAAGGAAGTTCAGCCATCATAAACCCTGGCATAAAATAGTTAGTACGAGTAGTCGAAGGAATTCGGATCGACAAGACGACGTTGTAGGAGACAGCTGATCCATGATGAGCGCATCCGCGGAAAGCGACTCCGGCCGATACGATCCCCTTCCTGGAAATTGACTATAGTTCCAAGAGAGGTGCTTGATAAGTGAGTCAGTGGAGACTAAGTGAGAGAGAGAGCGAGACAGAGAGGCAGAGATTCTAGTGAAAGACTTCCGACGCGAACGGAATCCTGCTGGATGTTCGTTGTAAGAGCAAAGGTCCGATTGTACCGATACGGCTTATCGGATCGAAACACGAGCTTCTCGCATTGAAGGAGGACAGAGGCGATTTGAATTATATTTTACACCTGGCCCGTACGATGCTCGTTTGCATACGTTTTGAAAAAGGGTTACACGTTGCGCGCCGATGGAAACAAATGGCATTTTTATGCAAATGACGCGTCGCCGAAGATGCGCGCGTTGCCGCTGCGGCAGCGGCCGAGAGTGCACGTTTTGTTTTACGACCGCGTGGAGCCTTTCGTAACGCGTGCGTTAATATTTGTCGTTTGAGACGCGCGTCGACATAAAGTACAAACAGGCATCGACTATCGCGCAGCAGGTATTTAAATACAGGCGTTTATTAAAGGTATACCGGGATGCAATAGGATGAGAATGGCGTCGGGACACAAGACGCGAGACGATAGCGACGCTGGCCGTCTAATAACCAGCGACTCGCAACTACTGTAAATCCTAAGTCTTCCCTCCCCGTTCATCCTGCAGTTTACTCCTTGAGAGGATGAGCCCGAATGGAGGAGAGGGGAAAAGTGGAAGAGACAAGAGAGTATCACACGTACGCTTGAGAGACGCATACGATTTCCTACCCTCTTTCTGCCTTCTGCCTTCTGCATCGCTTATTCCTCAAGCAAAGCCTAAGTAGTTTTGTCTAGATGGGAAAGCTGCCGAAATCTAGTGGCTCCTAGCTTTAGGGTAAACCGAGAGAATCCTACCAGGACAGACAAAACGTCGCTAGCTAAGAGAAAATAAGTGGAAGCTGATGCCGCCGGATTTCCTCCCAATCTCACCGATCCCAGCATCCACCGAGGTAGCCGTCTAGTCGACCAGAGTAGAACAGAGAGCAGCGCTGATCGATTGACGGCTGGACGGACGGAATTCGCGAAGTAATTCGCGAAATAAATCAGGGTTGTAAGGGACAGCCGGACAGGTAGAGATAGGTACAGGTGAAACGAGAGAGAGAGAAAAAGAATCCGGAGAGCGCTCTCCCCATAAATCGCAATCGTCGGTCGTTAGGGCGGTACACGAGCGTTAATTATCGTCCAGCCGATTGAATCCGTTCGATAAAAAGCAGCTCCTTTCTTTTCCTGGGGGTCGCGGAAAGGGGTTGAGCGCACCGGGTGGCCTTGGGGACTCCTTCGTACGTCTTGGTTCTTTATATCGTTCGCAATTTTCTAAGGCTAGCCAGGAAAGTTGGGGCTGCCAGCGAGTGCGTGAGTCAACCTCTAGTCCGTGTTAAAATATTCTATAGGAACATCATCGTGAAGCAAATGTTTGAGAAAACCAAAAGAACAACTTAGTTTCTTTGAATTTGTTGTCTGGTCATAGTGATAATTTTCTTTATCATCTTACGTAATCTCTTTCCACTGCTCCACTAGTGTCGCACGGTTGTTGCGATTTCGCGAATCTCTTACGTTAATATGCTATACTATCGGCATCTCTAAATTGAAGATTTTATTTAGAAAAGTCTCAGCGCCAAGTTACCTTGACCGGAGCAGAGTATTGCGAACCGGCAGCGCCGCCATGACTGACGCAATTCGCAGGCATTAGTGAAATTACTCGGGCCGAGACGCAAAGCCCAGAGCCTTGGCCCCTTCGGCCAACTTTTTCTTCTCCAACGACGCGAAAAATGCGGCATCCGCAGCGGCCGAGCTCTGCGATGCTTCGAAGCATACCGCGGACTCCCGCATTCCCGTATTCCCGTATTTGCAATGTGATTGCAATGGACCCTTTTAGGATTCGTTGGTCCATATCAGCGATCGACGCTTCTTCGCGATACTTTTCCCGTATTGTATAGTTTGCTAAGAAATTCCTCGAGTAAAATATGCCTAAGAGCAGCTACTGCGTCAAACGATATTTTCATTCTAATGCCTGCAGCCATCCTGGTACATTAGTTTTCGTGAGGGTTAAGCGTTCCTTAAACGGTTCATGCATTATGGATTAAGAAATCTAAATTCCTGGCAAGGAGCGAGTAATCAAGAGCGCAACAACGGAACTTGGCCAAAGATCTTGCCGACATTCCCAGAGAAGTGGATAGCTTTCAATTTATTCGGCAAGTCGTGAACGGCCAATTAAACGAGAAAGCGGGATAACTCGTTCTCCGAGGCTTTCGCTCTCTTCTTCCTTCCTTCATTCCACCTTCCCATTCTCCTCGAAATCGTCACTGTACTTGACATTGAAAGTAACAGCTGTAACGAGTCAACATCCCGTCCAAATATACGATACTCCCGTCGGCCGACAAGGTGTCGCTTCCCAAGCTAAAGCCCGACTGTCACGTACAGACTGCGACACGACTTCATCTACCCACCCTAGCCACTGCAATTTCCGCTATTTTTACCCCAAAAGCTTCTCGGTCTATCCTCACGGCACGTTCTTCAAATAAAAGCCACTGCTACAAGCACGCGCATCCTACTCTGCACGCTACTGTCGCTACTGTCGCTACTATCGCTACTATCGCTACTCTCGCTACTCTCACTGTTCCCGGCGCCACTGCAGAGCATCGCGCGATTCCACCTTCCCGTGACAGAGTTCCCCCAGCTCCCTCCCGCCTGTCTTTTTCCGCTTGAATCTTTTCGCAAGCAAAGATTTCCCAAGCGGAGAAACAGCTCCCAGGCCAGGAGATCTTGGAGGCAATCTCGCTGCCAATGAAAACGTCCTCGCGATGCCTTACGTCTGTCCATTCTTCTGCCGGAGAAGCGCAACTGCTGGCGGAGGAAGAGATGCTGGCGAGGATGGCGGGGGCTGAGCCACTACGTTCTACGTAGTATGTATTGCTGCGGACACCGAGTAAAGTTTTATTGCGACAAGTGCGCTGCTCTCTTCTACGGCGATTACCGAGCGACTTCCGTCGTGCGGAGAATTAGCAGACAACGGGAGGGAAATGCTACTGGCTCTTCTATGCATTCAAGTGCCGGGAAGCTGCCTCTTATTTCTGCAGGAGTATGAGACTGCCAAGATGGAGCTGATGTACGTATGCATGGAAAAAATAATCGGATAAGGAAAGAACCGTAAAAAAAGTATCGCGTGCGACGAATGGATTCGTTTTCTGCTTGGGAAGCAAGTCATTTGTAACGGGACAGGATCCATACAAATATCAATTCGGACTGCACACGAAGCACTCTCGTGGCTGCGCACCACGCTGTCGGCTCTGTCCGGCAATCTTCGCCAAGATCCACGACACATTGGATGGCGCATCCAATCCCTCCCTTCTTCCTCCCGCGAGCACTGGCATCCCACTCTCTTTCTCTCTCTCTCTCTCTCTCTCTCTTCCACTGTAAACTGCGTGGGCGATGACAATGTCTGACAAAACGTATCTATCCATCTGTGCCAGAATACACGGTCACATACGGAGCGCATCCTCTGGCCGATTACGCCGATTACGCCGATTACGCCGATTACTACGATTACACCGATTTCGCCTATAGATCTCCCGCAAGGAACTGGATAAATGGACACTCGGATCTCACGGTTCACGAGAGCTATTCGTTAGTTGGTGCTACCCGGCAGGGCACGCGCGCCTTCGGGAATTCTCGAGTTCTCGAGATCTCCTTGCCGAGCATGAAGGCCCACGCTGCCTCTTGTCGAAGAGACCGATCGCAAGTCCAGGATATAATAATCGAGAGACCCGCAGGAGTAAGAGATATCAATCCAAGCGGCCTTCCAGCGGCCTTTCACCGGCCATTGTCCGACGTCCGTTGGAAATCTCACGCTCGATAATTGCCTCCGATACCGCTAAAGCCAGCTAACGGCATAATAACTGGGCCCAGGAGGAGGCCCAAGACGCGCTGGCATCGGGACGCCGTGGCGAACGCGACGCATCTCGTTACTGCGTTCTTTGGCGTCCAACGCGGAAATACTCTGCCTTCCAGTGAATGTAGCCGGATGCCTTGCCAACTATTTACCAGCTATTGTATTCGACGACGTTGGACGATGGCGAATGTGTGCTGCCGAAGATCGTAGCGAATCACTTCGACTTTTGCCAAGGTTCAAAGCTTTCGCGAGCGACGTCTCCCTGCGTACAGTAACTATGCCGTCTCGACGACCAATAAGAAGTAACGAGTAAGTATCGAGGCATCTGTTTCCTTTGAGTTCCGCAACGTCTCCTGACTCAAGAATGTCTCTGTGGCTCGACTTGCCGCTTGCGAACGACTGGATTGACGGAGTAAGATTACTTGGACTCGCTGGCATTCGTAAGAACGCACGAAATAGGTCTGATAATTAATAACCCGCTTCTTAGCGGGGTGGCCAATGCAGAAGCGGCACCAGCTGAGAGATGGAATTAGTGGCGAAATGGATAATAAAATGGAGGCCCAGCTTTTGTTCCGTAAAGAAATCGCGAGCAGCACGTCTAGCGTGTCAGTTGGAGACGATTCATTAGCCAAACAAAACACTAATTGGTGCGCTTCTTCGAAATTGAACCGTTCAAAAGAAACTGCCGAGGACTACTCCCCCCACCCCCCACCCTCGTTCGTGTCCTGTGGATCCTGGCGATTCTCCGGTGCGGGTGGTTCTCTCCTCTCCAAGGCGAATCCTCCATCCCGCTCTTGCCTCTCTCCTTCTATGTGAATAAATTATACGTAGTGTTTTATATACAAAATTTAATATATATTAAAGAAGGTTTAATAGGAAAAGGAAGGAATAATGTATTATGTACTACAATCGAATATTTGAATGAAAAATTCCGATGTCTAAGGTACATTTTGATTATACGTTGGAAATAAATAGAAAATATGTGAACAAAATGACCATCTGTCAATGTCACATTCGCATAAATACATACGTATAGAATTTACATTAATTCCTTTACAATATTTCGATTCTCACATGAGTAATTCTTCTACTGCATCTTGACTCTGGTCCTCGGCATTTACTTGCTTTCTATTTCATTAACAAAATTTTCTTAAGAGAATTTTCTTAAGAGAAATTTCTTGAATTTATTGGTGGGCAAAACATGACAGCGATGGTTGCCAAGTTTTTCCGGCTGTCGTGAAATTGGCTATTACATGTAATGGGATGAAGGTGATCGCGAAGCGCGCCGTGTCTTATTTCTTGTATAATAAAAGTGGCTCTGTTCACAATCGTAGCTGTGATACTTTGCCCATCATTAAATTCAAGAAATTTCTCGTAAGAAAATTCGTTAATGAAATAGAAAGCAAGTACATAGATGCCAAGGACTAGAGTCAAGATGCAGTAGAAGAATTACTTATCTGAAAATCAAAATATAGGTTAATATATAGATTATATATGTCCATTTTTCTATATGAAACACTGTATATAATTTATATATAACCTATAAATAATTTTTTCACATATGCTCCTCTATTTTTTCTCCAAGTGAATTACAGTGGATGGCGCACGATCGCTCCTTCGAAGCAGCCGAACGGGTGGCGGCCACTAAATCACCGGGCCGAATTCCATTTGGCTTTCGGCCTCTCCGCAGAGTCAACAACGTATTTACGCTTCGATTTGGCCTTTTTGCGGTCGCGCACAGCCACAAGCAGGCAGGGTCCTTTTCTTCGAGGGAATCATTCGCCGAGACACGCGTGCCTGCCTATAAAGACTTCCTTTCCTTCAATCTGCTTCTCTGCTTTACTTGCGATGCTTCTCCGAGTTCCGAGCAGATACGGTAGCTGTGGTACGCAGCGTGACGTCACAGGAATGGGGGCCAGCTCGCTCCTTTCACGAGGTTTTAGAAGAAGCGGCCTGGTGTCGCGTCGTAACCGCGCAATATATCGGGTAATCCTTAGAGGAAGCGAAGGAAGCCTTGCGAAGGGTTGGATGCGAGGGTCAGGACATCAGAAGTTCGCAGGAGTGTAGTTGATATGCGGGAGGCGATGGGAGACGCGGGCGCGAACCCCTTGCGGCTTAAGCCGGCAGTTCTGCCACCGAGTAGAAATATGCCACCTGGCTATAAAGCTCCTCTTTAACTCTAACCCCGAAATTGAACGGGACCGAAAGCTCTTCTCCCGCATCCCTCTTGCCATTATTATACATCCCTCCTTTCTGACCCTCGGTCTCGATCGCGAATCCTTGCGATCCTTTTGGGATTCGCTTTTTGACCCACTGAGGTAGAATATCCTCGCACGTCCCTCCTCTGGCGTTTCCTCTCTGCATTTTCATTGCCGGCTTCTGCCCTTTGCTCTCTAGTTGATGCGCGTCCTAGGACGTTAGTTATTACGGAACGAAGAAGCAACACGCGGAACCCATAAACCGAAGCCTGTACAAGCAGCAAAGTCAGTGAGGCTAGTGAAGTTCTTAAAGGCAGTGAAGCCAGTAGAGGTAGTAGAGGCAGCAGAGGCAGTAGAGAGCGCACGTCGGCCACGTGGAATTTTAATGAGGGTATCTCGCTCCTCTGCTGGATTTTCAGCATGAAAGACTCTTGTCCCACGTGCATCCCCAAAGTAATTCATTCCGAGAGGAAAGATTCTTCCAGAGTGTCACCAAAAGAGTAGCCGTGTCAAAGTAGGTCCAGTGAACCAGCGTCGACGCCGATAAGCGTTTTACGCGCTCATAGGATTGTAAAGTGTAAACTGGTAGTGCGAGCTCGGAATACGAAGTCCCGGATCTAGTCCCATTTGTCAGCGACAGCACGCCGCGAGCTCATATAAATAGCTCCAACGGTGACAAACGACGGGCTCCTACGACAAAATAAGCAAACACGCACTCCAGGGGTGTCTACCTCACCTTTGTCAGGACGCCGCAGGGCCGACTTGCCGTTTGCGTCGAGGATTTCCAGGACGAATCTCACCGAGTCTCGCGGACTTCCCGGGAAACAGATCAAGGCGAGATGCTGCAGGCCGAGTAGCAGAACTGCGGGGGAGAGACAGAGAATTTGCGAGGCGTCGCGAGTATTCGGCATTCTTCTTTCTTTTTGACTTCTTGTCAAAGGAATAGATAGTCCAAAAATAGGAAGATTCCCCTAGCAGGACGCGCGGCTCCTTTCCAATTAAAATCATTATTTTGGAAAGAGACGGGGTGCCGGGTGTCGCGTCGAGAGCCCAGCAAAAAGAGAGACAAGAGGGCGCAAAGTGCCAGAGAAACGGAAGTGAAACGTTACATCTGGCTTAACGGGAACTGACGGATGGACAGACAGAGGGACAGAGGGACACTCTGGATATGTACTATATTTATCGGATTCCGGCTGGCGCACCTACGACTGGCTGCGATAACCGCTGAACGCCGATGACAGATTTACTCGGAGCGATACTTCCTCGACGAACCTGCGTCCCAGAGAAACTCGAGAATTCCAGAATGGATAACAATCGACGTCAATTGGTGAAATGTAATTTCCCGAGAAGGCGGCACGTGGCTGCGCGGCCGTTTTGTTTTGGTACAAATAGGAACACGGCGCCTTGGCACCCGGAGTGGATTGGCTTGTCAAGTTGCCAGAGTCCGCGACATCAGGATGCCCCCGGGTTTAGTCACCGCATTCCTGGAAGCATCCATCGCTCTCCAGCTCGATGAATTATTGCGCTGATTTAAAGGAGCCGCTTCCTCTAACGGAGGAACGGACCTCCCGCCCTCCTCCTCTCTCTCTCCTTCGCCGCCGTCGATCTACTTGCGGTGTGAAACCTCCTTTAGTCGACGTCCGTCGCCGGGACGCTCGCCAAGCTATCCTCTGAAAATCGTAGCCACTCCAGAACATACGTATTCGCAACTTTGGCTAATGTGATCTATGTGCCGGAAAGATAATGCATAATACATTTCCGTACGGAGAGTGGAGACTGGAGGTGCAGTCATAAATTTTCAATAATGCAAATGGCTCGCAGGTTAGGTATATGGCTTTCCTCTGTAGCCCACTTTACGACATTTCCACGGCGCCGTCGACGTCGAAACGTGCCTTCAAGTGGCATTTCGCGATTTGCACTTGGAAAGAAGTATCTCATTCTTTCTCTCTCACTCTTAGAAAGGCAAGAAACTCACTCTCTCTCGCTCGCCCTATCAGGCTAATTTTCTTTCTTCCTGATAATACAAGTGCTTAATGGCGCGAGGGAATTTTATAGAATATCGATAATAGCGTAGAAATAAAGAAGCAGAGTCCTTCAGTCAGTCAGCCGAATGCAAACGATTGGGACTGATTGTGAGAATGTGCCAGGACGTAACGGAGGCAGCAGAAAGGAGGAGAAGAAGAAGAAGAAAGAGGAGGAGGAGAAACTCGTAGGAGTGTTTACCTTTGTGTCACTTAGGAAGTAAAGGGGAAGCCGAGTGGAGGGATGCACGAGGGATAGTGAATAGAGAGGTGGTGCTGAGAACTGAGGGCTGAGGGCTGAGGACTGAGGGCTGAAGGGACCAAGAGTAAAGAGCGAAGGGGCTCCTCCAATACTCTTAAAGAAAAACAGACCGCTGCCAGATGCCGCTAAATTGGCACTCAAGGCGTTGCAGAGCCCCGGGGAATGGAAACAACCGAATTGGGGACAAATTTAATTTACCCCGGGATGCCACCAAGACGAAACTCTAGATCGTCCAGAGCAGCAGATCGGATAGTTGACTGCGGTCGGACACGCGGAGACAGCAGCTTCAACACAGGATCCACAAATGATCCACCAACGGAAAAGGAGACTAACGAGCTTACGCGGCGATTAACATCGGCATTTTAAACGTGCTGGAGATCAGTAGACCCTCGAGCATGTCTTTCACTGCCTCTACACCCACGCGTAATCGCCGAGTAAATAGAAGATGGCGTCCCCACTACGCAGTACTCATGTCACAGCGATGCTCCTATATCTCACTACGGTTATAACTATATACTCTTGTATTATTGCTAAGGATAGCTCACAAAGAAGACGCCATGAGCGATACGTCGCGCGGCACCTACTTTCCCTTCCGGGAGTTTCTATCTAGATCGATTCCTCATGTCATACGTGTTACGTCTTTCTCAGTCCCCCGAGTCATTCCTTATTTATGACGTTATGGCTTTGGACAATTTATTTGTTTTGTCGTTAATCGCTAGATTGGATGAGGTTTAATCGCGTTTGACCGTTTAAGACACCTTCGACCTACAACGCAAACTGAAACTCCGCTCCACAGCGCACGCGGCCGGCTCGGAATTGCTCGACATTTATTACTTCCTGCGGCAATTGTCGCGAGCTGCTTGTGAGGATTAACGATATTTTTATTGGCCCTATTACTGGCTAATTGCGCCGAATCGCCCACTGGTGCTTCGAACGAAACCACAAAGGAAGCGACTGACAATGAAAACGAGCCTTCAGGTACCGAAGGCCAGTGGGAACGACAGTCGAACGTTCCTTTAGTCATTGTAGTTATTAGCAATTAGCGATTAGCAAGATACACGCATTACAGAGATGGCTACTACTGGCATGGCTGCCACTACACGAGACCTTTTCCAACGATCTGCCGACCTGCAGGACCGTCCAGCCCATGGGCACGTGAAAACCGGTTTTCTTTCCGTTGCCGCCTTCCACGAACGTGGAATACAAGTGATAGGAAGGAACTCCAAGAAATCCTGAAGACCCGTGATCGGGAAGATTGATAAAGTCGCGTTTCGAGGGTGTCCGATGGGGAGTAGCGACATCCAACGTCAGCGTCGACATTACCAAGTGAATGTCTATACAAATGGGACATGGTTTTCGTCGGTGGAGCCCATGAGGTCGATGAGGCCGATGAGGCCGATGAGGCCCATGAAGCCAGCAGTGCCGATAGGGCTGCGCTCGAGCCTTAATCAAGGATAACAGCTGTAACGGCGTAATCAGCGCTGATCACGGGGTGTACCAAGCAGAACTATTAATATCCATTTGGAAGTCGGCGTCCTCCGTTCATCTCTGTCTACTGCCGCCTAGTAAAATTGGAATTGGAGGGTTGGTTGACTCTGGCGCGTGAGTGCGCGCTGTCGCTTCAAATACCCAGTCGGAGAGAGAGGGCTGCGTTTGCTACATTGGGGTGACTGCGGGTTACACGTAACGGGGATCATGAGAAGAGGTCATCAGGGAAGGGTGTAGGGGGAGGAGAAAGAGAAAGAGAGTACGTATACTCGCATAATTAAGGGTTGCTTCCATTTCCGTGCTCCTTTATGAACGAGTGCGTTGCTGATCAGTGATCAGTCTATCGACCCATCGAATTCTGGAGAAGACGCGTGCCTCGAATCTGGATAGAGACGCTTGAACGTGATGCTGCGTAATTGATGGAGCCGTGATGTCTACCGACCGAGAGCACTTGGGGCGTATGATTACGCAACGGTACTGTAACGCAGCACGCCGCGATACTGAGCGTCCACGCAGGTATAACATTTCCGGTAGATTTGAGACAGTGATCGTTCCCACTTATCGCGTCTTTCCTTTTCGATTCCTTATTTCACGCGATTCTGCCAACGCTTACGCAACCACCTACCTGTCACGTGCCTTTCTTCTTTCTCTCTGTCTCTCTCTTTCTCTCTCAAAACTCGTGCCGCCTGTTATAACAAACTTTGGAAACTAGTCGAGATTTGCATAGCATTAGGAGGACAGGCGTCGTGACGCTCCCCAAGAGCGCCGCAACAATATCGCCACTGCGTTTAAGGAGCTTCCAAGGTCCCTGCCATTTACATAAACTACACTCCGCGCCCAACCGACAAAGCCAACTAGAACGTAAACTTATAATTCTCGGCAATAAACGTCTCTAGCGTTTGTCATCCGCGTCTCGTGTCTCTTTCTATCTCTTTTTTTCTCTCGGTTATTCATCCTTTCGTTAAGGTGGATGGTAAAAGACCAAACGAAAAAAGCTCGATATGCAATTACGTGTAATTAAATTAATTGGGCCATGAGACAATCGCACCAATTACGATACCAATCAACGGGCGCCCTGCGAGTCTGAGACTTTTTTACTCGGATGACAAACTCCTTTAATTAGAGGACAGCGGAGTGCGCGCTCTAAAATTAGCAGTCACGTCACACTTCTCTTTTCGACAAGCAGGTAGATGCGTTGCCAGACTCCACGAGGCTCTCCTGGGGAATTCTGATAGATGAGCTGCAAGGGTCAAAGGCAGATACTCGGCCGAATGAAAGAGAGCGAAGGAGTTATCGCGGAACTGCACTGATTCCACGACACCGTTTTCCTTGGTAGCAAGCTGGCGGAGAAGTGGAACAGAGGAACATGTGGCGAATATAAAGAACTAAGAGCAATAGAGAGAGAGAGAGAGAGAGAGAGAGAGAGAGAGAGAAAGACAGAGAGAGTGACCGAGGTAATCGGCTAAACCCGGCTAGCGGTATGACCCGTACCCGTATAACCCATGGCATTTGCCACTAATGGGACTCCCATTTAGCGAATCCCGCCGAGACTCTCCAGGGATGCATCGTGCAATCGTGCACTGGTGCAATGGTGCAATGGTGCAATGGTGCACATAGCAGAGAGGACAATGCGACTCGCAGGGCGTTTAGCGCGGCAACCGAACGTCAAAGAGCAACGGGAGCTTTGTCAAGATGTCGACGACACTCTCCCCGATAGGTATGTCAATGGCGCCGAGGGAGCCCTCGATCAATGTCAATCAAACGTTAAACAATGCGATGTCGCGCAAAAAGGATTTCATCGTAGCGCGGATGACAAAGTACCAACTGGAAAATTCCTCTCTCCACTTTGACTTTGACTTTGACTTTGACTCTGGCTTCGAGGGTGGCTTCGAACGATCGACGACGCAATTCTACGGGAAATAGTCTTTCCTGGCCATCAAAGGACTCCCGTCCTTCTCACCCCCCGACTCCCGTCACGCACGCACACACTCGCCGTCCTTTTCTCATGCCAGTATAGAAGCGAGCTATTTTTATGGCACTTAGCCTTCTCAACGGTAACACACGCTGAAACACTTGAAAAACACTTGTGCACATTCCGTTACGTTTACGCAACGCAGCGGCTTCCAGCAGCCGAGAAACTCCACGCGCCACCGCGAAGCTACGCTCCATTTTATTTATTTGTTGTGACCTTCATTGTTGTATCAAAGGAAAAAGGAAAAAGGAAAAACGGCAGATGGAAAGGAGAACTCGGAAGGAGAACGTGACGGGAATTTTCCGGCTGTGAGAAAATTTATATTTTTGCGAAACGACTGAAATTGCGGGAGAGAATTCAGGGTTGACAGTTTCTGGCGAGAAGGGGAAGAGCGAGTGTTATCGACACTTGGAAATTGCAAAGCGTTATGCGCCATTGTCGTCGCCTCATCGCATCAGACAGATTAGGGTGGGAGGCTATGGGGGAGGGGGGGGAGATTCGAAGATCATAAAAAAATTTAATCGTTAGGTAGGTATACAAGAATATTTTATTCGTCGAAAGTAACAAATATACAATCTTCTAAATAAACTGTGTCGTTTAAATTAATATGATACATATGCAATGACATTACCAATTGGTATAAACTCCTAAAACGCATCCGACCACGTACGGATGTTAACCGTGTATTGTCAATGTAGAAAAAGAATTAATCTAAACATTGGAAATGTAAAATACCTCCGGCTGTTGAAAGAACGAGCAACTGAACGAATAATTTTGGCACGATTCTTAAAACCAATAATATCTCACGTTTCCATAACAAATCGAGAATTCGCTCTTACACTGCTTCATTTTTTTCGATTCTTCATTTTCTGGTAAATAACATCTTGCCTTTATCTATACAGAGCTATCGAGTTCAAACGCATCCCACAAATTTGACAGGTGTCAGGCGCTGGCATAATATGACAGCACCACTCGTCAACATTTTCTACCAAGAGAAATCCAATGGACATTGGAAAAGTTCAATCTCCTCCGGCTGTAGGATCTTGTCAAACGAAGCTTGGACCAAAGCGATCGCATCGCAGCTGTCAAATATGCGTGGTGCGTTAGACTTGTGTAACCCAGTATATAAATATATATATATCCATGTATCCATATATCCATATATCCACATATCCTTCTAACTGTCTTCTATGTGTGCCTCTCATTCTTTCTCTCTCTATATATGTATTTTTGTGAATGGCGCATCTATATACATGCTTGCTAATGCATCCGCAATACTTGCCAGTCATACACACAACATACAACCGCATCGTTAACGTTCTCCCGTTCTCCCGTGTCCTTTTGATTCTCCCTACAATTCTATCTGATGCTACGTCGAGTTCGGGCCAAAGGACGCCCGAAGAATCGATAAGCTGGACTCGCTTCGACTCTCTGAGCGTCCTTTGCGATGACAGTCGAGCTTACTTTACTCTTTACTTTTATACTTTTTGTTTTATACTTTTTTTTTACTCTTTACGCCAACTCCAGAACTATGTACAGAAGTAGCGACACGCGCATCCCGTGTCGTATCTCATCGCATCGCATCGCGCACAGTTAAGGCAGTGTTTCTCTTTAATACCGTTCCTTCCCCGTTTTCTTAATTCCTCCCTTGATTACCCCATAACGCGAAAACACACTCACAGAGTCGTCAGGATTATTCACAGCCAGGGACCAAGTTGAGCCTCGAGGATGGTCGCAGCATCCGTCCTCCCCATCACTCTCAGATGATTCAGGAGATCCGTGACGGCGGTGGGTTCCCGATGCCTGGCCTCCCAGAGATCAAGAATGTGCTCGGTAGGGCTGGCCTTCGTTGCGAAGTAGTTTATATACCTGAAGCATGTGAAATCGCATCTGCAGTTTGGCCGCGATATCAGTGTGTCTTTGAGGGGCCACCTCCTTACGGGTTATAACGTAGCAGAGTCCCTCGAATGAGATCAATGTCGCGACTTGACTACAGCTGACTGGGAATCAAAGTGAATCCCAAAGAACAAAGAGAGAGAGAGAGAGAATTCTATTTAGTTGATCTGGATTAAGGGATCCGTAGGACGCGAAAGGAAGGGGCAGACAGAGGAGAAGAGAGAGAATAAGGAAGTTATCTTCTGCGCAGCGGATACTGACCTGTCAACCTGGAGCCTCTGAGCTAGCATTCTCCAGTCGTTTCCGAGAGCATTCGGCGGGTCGAGGCACTGGCAAAGCTGCTTCCTGAGAGACCTGGTGAATCTGAACGGACGTAGAGTCGCCGAATCCGTGGTAACGTTGTTCGCGTGACCGCTACTCACTACGGTCACTTCCCTGAGGGGTCTTGTCACGCTTCCGGAAGATACAAGTTGCTTCGCACCATCGTAGACGATCCGAAAGACCTGACGAGTATCCGAGGTACCCTGGCAGACCTGAAGTTTATAGCTCCGAGTACTGGAAGGACCAAATCCAGTGTCCAGAGCGAAGGTCACGTGGCGAGCATTTCCCTGCGAGTTCCAGACATCGCGGAACGATATCTCCTGGTGCTCGCTGGGAGATTTACTCTGCCACTCGTTGCCGACTTCCTCCAGACTTATACGAAGAGGCTCTCCGTTATCTTGGTACAGCAGCGTCCTGGGCTTGTCCAGCAGGTAACCCCGGATTAGAGATTCCCTGTCGACGATCACCTTAGTCGCAGCCTTCGTGTCCTCGACGGCGTAGACCCGCACGCATCCGCAGCATTGGCCAGCCTGACTGGCGAATATCGCGAGCTTCAAGCGCTTCGTCGCCATCGAATTCTCGCAGCTCTGTCCCGCCAGTACGTAACCACGAAGCTGCTCCGTCACAATGAAAGCCTCCGCGTGATCAAGTTGCGTGAAGAGTGGCGTGTTTATCGTCTCGCTGCCAAGAGTGAGAACGCGTGTCCAGGAGATGAGTTGCTCCTTGCCAGTAGGATTACCGTCAGCCTCCGAGTCCTCGATATCGGACGCCCAGACACTCAGTTCCCAGGCACCGGGATGCAGCATGGCACAGTGTTCGAATTGAAGGATCACTGGCTTGTTAAAGGACGCCAAGGAAGGTCCACAAGTGACAACTGCCGAAAGCTGCGTGATACCGTCTGCGAGGACAAACCGGAAAAAGACATTTCTCAAGGATCTTTACTTTCATTTCCCGCAGGAATACCGGAATGACTCGACTAACCGGGTAATCGGGGCCTGAAGCGATCCTCGTCCAGCACAGCCAGGTAAAGTTCCTCCCTCAACGGCTTAGGCACCGCACCCTCGGGAACGGACATGGAAATCCCGGCGTCCGGGAGAACGAGAAGCGCACCGCGTGCGTTAACCGCGGCGCGAGCGACATTTCCGCTCTCAAGTTTTGGCAACCTGACGCTCTCCGACGCGACGTTGTACGTCGAGTCGGAACTGGGATACGAGGAGCCGCTAACCACGCTATTCTCACTGTCGGAATGGATCTGTTTCTCGCTGCAGGATTCTTGAGTGGACGTGCTCGGCGTGGGAGACATGGGAGAGGGTTGTGCAGGACCAATAGAGAGATGCGGAACGTCATAGTGGTGCTCCGAGAGGGAGCGGGACATCGAGAGTTTCGGATCGAAAGGATACTCGTAGCAGGCTGGAACGCTGGTGGCCGTCACGTCCGGCTGCAGGCTCAGCTTTTTGTCCTGGTCAGGAAAGAATTCCGGCTGGAACTCTGAAACGTTTTCAATGGCAACGACCGAACTCATTTGCCTGCCCGATCAGATCCTGGCTCCAGTGGCAGATGCACCGCCGCGTAAGAGCAGTAACAAAAGACGCGCGAGCAACGTCGATTCTTACCGTTTCGAGCCATCGAGTAGAGGGAGTGGTCGCGTCCTTTGCGTCTGAGCAACCTGGCGAGGAAAAATGCCAGCCCGCCGATCACGATGCAGGCCACTGTCAATCCGATGTAGAGGGCCACGTCCATCTGACGATTCGCTGAAATGGTTCGTGTCTCTAAGTTGGATACATGCGTGAGTGCGTGCATGGATGCGTGTTCCGTGCTTTGGGTCCTCCTCCAATTTCAAGAGTTTGCCGCGAGAACTGGCCGGCCGTAAAAATAGGTTACACATGGGTGGCATCTATATTTTATCAACCCTCCGAAGAAAATCGAAGTGAGTCCGTAAGAATCGAGGAGAAGAACGAGTGGTCGCGGGGAAATTATGGCGTACGTCCTACACTAATAACACTTTATTTGCATACACGATCAATTTCCTTTCTCGCGGGGGAGGAGCAGCTACCGATTACATAATTTGCTTCAATATTAAAGCTACCCCGCGGGGCCCAAGCGTATATCGCGTGCAACTTTGATGTGCACCGCTCGATAAAACCCTACTAGGGTAACCAAACCCTTGGCTACATCGGTTCGCTATTGTTTCAATTGTTTATGTCGTCCATACGAAGCCCCGAACAATTAGAGTACTCCCTGCTGCCCGTCAATAATTCACTGCTCCTCTAATTAAAAGTAAATACCGAGTGGAACGAAGCGAGCGACGTTCCAGATTCGCAGGGAGCACTCTTTCCTCCCGTTCGAACTGTTCCGCACGTAACCCTCGCGTTACGGCCCATGTGGCCTGCGTGTACGTGTGTAGTCTCCACATATGGCATTTATCGGAAAGCAGCACCGCAATCCCCGCAGCCCCCGCAACACTGTGGCCGCAAGCAATATGCGTAGACTCCGTTCCTTTGAACATCTTGAGGATTCGCGATCGCCTCGTTACGACAATGGCTGAATAGCCTAGCCACCCCTCTGCACGTTGCTGCCACCGGTGGCTTCTCTCCGGTACGAGATTAGGTTAGCCCCAGTCTCACGAGTATACCCGGAGGAACAAACTAGGGGCCGACGCAGTGAAGATTATATTTTATCTTATCGACGAATTCAGCACGCAAACGAACCGTGAAGCTAGGGCGGCATAAATTTAAATATTCTCTCGAAGGAGCTACCGGCAAAAAAGAGACTCTTATCTCCTCGGTGGTTCGCCGGTTTGTCGGTTCGACGATTCAACGCCAGTGAAATTGTTAGGAAAAGCTTGTTTGTTTGGAAAAGACTTACCTTCCTCGGTTAGTTGAGCACCTCCCATCTTCGCGCTACCTACTGAAACCATCGAAACAATTTTTATCTCGTGTCGATTCTAGGATGCGACGCGATATCGTGTGGTATCGTGTGTGATACGTAAGAGACGGTTCGCAAAGGAGGAGGAAAGGGATACCAGAAAACGGAAAAGCATTTCTTCTGCTTCGTCTTTTTTCTTATTTCATTTTTCATGCCTTTCCTACTCCTTGACTGCGGCTCCAGCTAGGAAAAACGTAGCTGTCTACATATAGAGTGCAGTAGTGAAAAGTTTACCATTGCACATCCCTCCGGTGCAGTTTGCTACAGCGACGTCTCTGCCCGGGCAAGTTCGACCCCCGTGACTCGGTGCAGGTTCGTCGCAAGACCTTCTCTTCGTGTGAGTGCAGTCGCTCCCACAGACAGACCAGGTTGACCATCTGGACCAACCCCCGTCGACAACTGCCAACAGAAAACTCTCTCTCTGTCGAAGGGAACTCAACTTGTGGGTGAGCTAACATCGGTAAGATTTGCGAACTGCTCTTTCGAGTCACGAGCTCCCAAGAGGTAGGCAAGCAGAGGAAGAAGAGGGAATAAAAAAGAGAAAAGAAATGAGAGGTAGAAGTGAATAAAAGGAGGAAAAAGGGAGAAAAAGACTCCAGTGACGAAAACTCCCCGGGAAAAACGACGGTGATAACGTCAGCTCGAATCTTATCCTTTATCTCGTAAGGGACTTACCGAGAGTATTGGAGAACTCCTCGAGGGCTCCCACTATTCCCAAGAAAGCGTGCGAAGACAAACGTGAGAATACATAGAAATACCCGTTAAACTGAAGCGACGCGAACCGATTCTGCAAATCGACTGCGATCGTTCGCTCGAGTAAGCAGCCTTCACGCAGTATAATCAGAATCACCAAAGTTACCCTTCAGTTCGAGAGTCCGTACAGTGCGAGTGGAGGAGACATTTACCAAGGCAGAGATTAAGAGAAAAGAAGTCGTAAGACTCACCCGGACACGCGGCATTGCAGTCCATCTTCTGCATAGCCGGTCCCAAACATGGTTGGCCGCCATTTATCGGTGGTGGATTCGTGCAAGTTCTGGTTCGCTTCTGACCAGCCTTCGCGCAACGCGAGTGACACTCCGACCAAGCTGACCAGGAAGACCAGCCTCCGTTAACTGAAATCCAAAAAATGGCCGATCTCGATAAATCGCTCGAGATTGCATCCTGCTGCTCCTGCAACCTTCAGAAAAACTAAGGGTCTTACCATAGACAGTAAGACTGGCTGGTTCGCTCAAACGCTTGGCTGCAATGTTCTCGGCCACGCAGGTGTAGTTAGCCTGGTGGCTGAGTTTGGCTTGTCCTAGGAGAAGATGTCCCTCGCTCGAAACCAGGAGGGTGTCGGTATCCACGTCCAGAGGTGCGCCATTACGCAGCCAATAGACTCTGGGCGGAGGAACCCCCACGGGTGGCAGACATCTCAATTCGGCGCTCTGGCCTGCTTCGACAGACATCGAATATGGCGGCGATTCGAACTGCTTCCTCAAATCTGCAATAGACGCGACGAACCTCGATCATCGTTTCCATGTGACGTGGAGTTCAAGTTCCTGTTGAGAAGCTCCTGTACTTACAGGCATCGTCCACGGAAGCCGGCTGACTCTTGATCTGTCCCGACCCCGACCAAG
This sequence comes from Pachycephus smyrnensis, assembly GCA_030142225.1. NCBI lineage: Eukaryota > Metazoa > Arthropoda > Insecta > Hymenoptera > Cephidae > Pachycephus > Pachycephus smyrnensis. The sequence continues at coordinate 540,725 of JARQST010000246.1, read as the reverse complement.
CATAGCACTCGCATTTGAATTTGTCCTTGCCAAAGTATTCTTCGATCTGATTCCTCGTCACGTTCAGTTCACACTCGACGATCCTCGTTCCGGTATGTGGGTCAACGAAGTCTTGCTGTTGCGTGCCCTCGACCCTCACCCCGTTGCATTTGAAATATATCAGAAGAGCGTGGGATGCCTTGCAGCGCAAGGTTGCCGGCTTCCCCTTGACGACGAAGGAGTCGACGGGTTCGGTAAGGAAGACAGGCAGATAGCCGCCACCTTCCGAGATGAATTCCGTATCGCTGACTATCGTAGCGGAGGGCATGTCGTCCTCCTCCAGGAGATATGATTCCTCGTCTTCGACAGCATCATCGGCCTCTGCAAGGAGATATCGTCGAGGAATGCTCTCGTATCGCAGCTTCGAGACATCGAGCATCGCCGATCGACGTTAACGAGATCGAACTTGGGAGAGACAGGGAGGCTTAACAGGCACCAGTGAAAGCGGCCACGTTTGACAAGGCAATTCAGTACCGTTTATATTAAAAGCCCCGATCGCCCCACTACTTGACTAGAGCAGAAAAAACAAGAGAAAGGGGGAATTTTTATCGGTTTCCGATAATTCCCTCCGATCGAGAAATGGAAACGAAAGGTTGTTGGTTGTAGCCGCAATTCCACAGGGTCCTCACGTTAATCAACCGAATACTCGAGCGTTGTGGCTCCTCGTTATGTACTCCTGCCAGCCAGCGGTACTCGTGTCTATCTGCTGGTCAGGGACTCTGGCACACGTAACGCAGGTAACACACGTAATACGCGTAACACGTAGCTGATACTCGGGCGCGTGAGAATTTAGATGGACCAGCTGCAGCCTTACGGGATCAGCGACGTAGAGGCTGGGAGAGCGAGCTCCTCACTCAGGTAGGGATCGTGACAGTAGAACGATGTAACGATGTAACGTCGTAACGGAGAATAAGATATAGCGCGTCCGGACACGACGTACCTAGACCACACACGGTGCTCCCTGTTAATTAACGAAGCTACCTAAGAGCGTACAAGTGTCGGAGGAGCCGAGAACGAGAAGCACAGAAGAACAGGCACTCCCTTGTTTCCTCCTGTCTCATTCGAGGCTCGTTATTTTAGTCGGTGCGATAGTCGCGTGACTCTCCAGCCACAGTGAGAGGGCAGGAGGGATAGAATTTCTTGGGATTTCCAAAGATTCCTCGGGGGCAGTCGTGCCTCGAGGTCCTATCGCCTTTGAAAATAATGGGGCCGTCGATTATCGGGACGCATGAGCGTCTGCCCCCAGGGAGGGAGATACATCGGAATATTGAGAGGAGGCCGGAAGATGCGTATAATAAAACCGCCAGCGCGATCGGTTAAAGCGTGTAATTAAGCGTATAACAGAATCAGATACGTGGCCTGGTATAAGCGCCCCCCGTGGATAGCCACTCGCTGGGATTCGAAACTCGCGAGGCAACCAACCAGCTAGCAGATGAGAGCGAACCGATCGGCTAGTGAACGAAAGAGTGGATTCGAACAAATGCGAGCGCACCGAATAGAGAGCACCCAGGGCATCGAACGCGGCTCGCCGAACAATTTCTGTAAATTTCAGTAATTCGCTGCTCCCTGAATTTCCGTTGCCGCGATCACATCAATGTCGGTGACTATAAACTCGCCGTGAATGAGTCCAGCCTCGCAGCATCCAGGCATTTCGCAGCTTTAATTCTACCACTTTGTTACTCTCGCGACCCTGCTTCCCAGCTATTCTCAAGTATTTAAGAGACGCAGGTGCGGCGCGCGACCGACCCTACCCTCCCTTTGCTTTACCTCTATTGGCCCTTCCAACCCATTTTACCTCCTCTCAAAGGATCCTCCCGGTACTCTTGCTACGTTTCACTGCACGGATCAAACAATAATGCATGCTTGCATAATGGCGAACTCTACAGGCGGCATCGCATTTGATTTATTATAATTAAAGTTGACCCGACCTTTCGTTGGCGGACCGTGCACGACCGAAGAGACGCGGGACTTGGAGTCCGTTGCGGAGAACGCGTTGATGAGAGACACCGGATGAGGTAGAAAGAGGTTCTGTATATCAGGAGGGCGAGCCACGTCTTTAGCGGCACCCCGAAACCAAGTGCAAGTAATTGGCCGTCCGACTGCACCGTCTAGCATTTTTCCACAAGGCAACTTTTTGGCTCTCGGGGGTACAGGAGAAACAAGAGAACCCAGAGCCAAAGCCAAAAGTTAAGTGAAGCGGGAGGTGCAAGGACAAGCGACAGGGTTCAAGAGGGCACTGAGGGAAAGAAAAATCGGCGATGCGACGCGACGCGATGCAATGCGTCGCGACGGACAAATAGAGAAGAGCGGAGCCGTTAGCTCTGGCAACGCCCTCTCCTATTTACTCTCACTGAGAAAGGTGGAGTCATTCGTCACTCGCACACGACAATAATTAGTCCTCTCTCCTCTGTCCCTCCGCGACAGCGAGTATTTCTCATTTGCCTGTAGCCTGCATTAGGGAAAGGGATAGAGAAAGAGAGAAGAAGATGGAGGATCCAGTCGGTCGAGCGCTGCTACAGGTCGATCCATCATTCCAAGAGCATCCTATACTGAATAATCGGGGCCAACTTCAAGGAGTACTCTCGGTATCCTCAAAGATCCTTGCCGATTGCACCTACCTTCGTCCGAGGTGAAGGGACGAGCTTCCTCGAGGAAGACGTAGAACAGCAGCAGCACCAGAATGTACGATCGTGGCGGCTTCATCGCGTCGAGATGCGATCGAGACTCCCGTCTACTCACTCGTCCATCGTACAGAATATACAGACACTGCACGCAAAACTATAGTTGGTACACCAACTCTTGCACACTTGGTTAGACACACTGAGCACAGAGAACTGTCTTCGCACTGCACTTGCACTCGGCCCACTTGGACGAATCTCCTGGGAGAACAGCTCGTGCCTCGACGAACCTGCAACAGAGTTTCGACAAGAGAATAATCACTCTGGCATGTATCCTATCTTACGCTCGCTCTTATGCCCGCAGTTGCTGCAGGCTACGTGGCCGCTTGCGAGAATCACGCTGCAGAACGCAGTGCTTCGACGCATGCTGCACCAGAGTGTAGTTGGGCAGAGATGGCCCACTCGAAGATTCAAAAGTTACAAAAGGGAACCTGTCTTTGGAAAGCGATTCGGGTCACGAGTCTCGTTCGAAAGACGTGTAACGTTCCAATCGGTTGGACGTGGCCCAGAGCGATTGTTTATCAAGAGAGATCTTCTCTCTCGCTCTCTCGCTCTCTCGCTCTCTCTATACTCTTATGTATATCTACATATCTACTACTCTAGTTCTCCTTCTGGACTTGTCGCGTGCGATATGCCGTCACGAGAAATCAAAGCCACATAGGCAACGTATTGGAAGCTGCGTATTTATCTGATAATCGGTACGAATATGAACAAGTATCAAGGGATCCCAAAATGGAGGGTCCTGCTAACCGTAAATGAGTCGTCGCCGAGTAGTACTCGGAGAAAGCGTAATCCCTAAAAGATCCGAAATATATTGCATCGACACAGGTTTCCCATTGCGTAAGCCGTTAATCCTGGATGAAAACTCAATTTATAAACGGTCGGTCGGCGTTACCCACTCAAAGGATTAAAATACTCTCGACAGTGGCGAACGGCATTGTGCTTTGTCGGGATTGTCACGGCATTTCACAGTGCAGTTGGCGCGAATGGAAACTCTGCTCAGCTCAGCTCGGCTCACCGACCGAATCTACTAGAGAACAATCAAACTCTGCAGGGACTCTGAGAGACGTGTTTATATCTAGGGAACAACGCGGTGACAGCATGCAACTTCGAATTTTTAAATACATGCTGAGATAGTGAAAAGGCATATGGCAGAGACGATACATGGCCAGAGCTACCGGTTTTTTCGAGAATTTAAGCGCAGCTTGAATATAGTGAGCGACTACGAAGTCTCTTTTCGTAATCCGAGAAGATTACGGAGCGAAATAAACTTGTCAACCCCCGGGAGACGTGGGTTCGCAGCATCTTTATGGAAGGTACATTCGAGCCACGAGGTCGTCGTTAGGAGAATTCAAGGATTGGAACTTCCCAACAACGGATGCAACCAGATGCAACCAGATGTCTTCCCTCGACATACGCGGCGCTATCTTCCATCAGCATCTAGCTCCTAGATCCTCAGATAATTCAGGGATTTAATACCCGCCAGGACCGTTCGTATTTTTTACTGGTATCTTTTTCCCAGAGTGGCAGCAACTCACGAATCCCAAGTCCTGCATCCGAACCTGGTCATCCGAACGGAAAATCCCTCCGTCGAAGTAACAGCTTCCGGTTTTTAAACGGCATTCGGAGTACTCGGACAAATACGCGGCTCACCGCGAAGAGAATTGTCGAACCGCGGCTCCCCGGTGTGAAAACGATACTCCTCTGCTGCGCATTGTGTCACTCCGGAAAGTCAATGATGCGTGAATAGCAGATTCTCTGTTTGGCTTTGTAAGTCAGGCAGGTAGATCAGAGTTCTCACGGAGGGCGAAATCGGCGAGATTGAAAAGCAGATGGAGGGACGAGCCGTTGCACCGTTGCACCGTTGCGCGTGCCAGGTGCCAACAACAACACGAGCAGTCTGTACCGGCTACAAACACCTACATGCATGGAACACCCAGCACCAAGGGGGCTATACCTATCTACATCTTCCAAGGAAAGAAATCATGGATTCTAATACATTCCGGCTAGTTTTCAATCCGCGACAGGGGCACTCGGGCATTCGAGCACTCGGCGAGTCCGTGTGTCTCCTTGGTATCCTTCTCACGTAGCTTCGCCACTTCCTCTGGCCACGTCGTCCTCCTATCCAGTCGCATCGTTGGACAACAGCGGATGTCGTTCGGAAAAATCATCCCACGAGATAGGAGAAGGAGCCAATGCACGTCTCCATGCGGGATTCGCGTATTTGCCGGAGATACGCTCAGAATTTACTTATCTACGGGATAACTCGTAATGCACAATTTTCCTAGATAAACTTACAACTCGGAACATATGATAAACCGCCAGAGGAGCTTTTTTATTCATGATAACTTACATGTAGCACACGCACTGGAAAATAGCTTGTTTTGGTATCCGTTAATTGGCTCGCATTTTGTTGACACTGCACTCTGACACTGCTTATCATGTACACTCGTTACTCGTTACTCATTAGTTCGTCGAAAAGGTCAAGAAGGAGAATCGGATAAGAGTTGCTGGTTCTTTAGGCACTCGTTCTTTTCATATTCAGAGATTCTCAAACTTCCTTGATTCTTCGTCGCGAGTTAAAAAATTTTTGGAAAAAAATTGTGTCTGCCTGTTAATCAGCGTGTCATTGGTATCAGCACCAAGAGTTAATAAACACTGGTAGATAAACACTGCCAGCGTCCACGGCGTGACACTGTGCGTTGAAAACTACCCCAATCGAGGAGGCAGGGGAAGAGCGTCCGAGGCGTCTCGACGCGCGCGGCTCATGTCGGCCAACTGACTCGAACGTGGCTCGACGCTACGAACGAAGCCCTCATGGGCGCCGGGTTAGCGCAGCTCCTACAACTGTTGGAAGTGGTGGTGATGATGGTGGAGGCTGCCGCCGCCGCCGCTGCTGCTGCTGCTGGTGGAATCGCAGCAATGGTGGTGGTAAAAGAGGCGGCCAAAGTCTATGGTGGGAGCCAGATGCTGGAGTAGCTGGACCCTGGCGGATGCCAGGACGAACGCGCAGAGTGCCCTGAAAGTGTCTTGAAGCCAGTGAAGCCAGAGTGAAGTCATAGAGACTGAAGTGCGTAGCACAAGAAGAAAGGCATCGCACACTGCTTAGAGGGCGTCTAGTTGATGTTTTAGATGTAGTAGAGGGAGGAATGTTTGGCCTTTGGAGGATCCAAAGATGTTGCAGGGATGAAGGAGAAGACGTTCCTGAATATTTAAGGATGAGTCGGCTTTGATTGTTTCTCGAAACTGAGTGGTTGGCAGAGTGATTCCGGGAAAGAATGGTCCGATTGTATTTGGATGCCTGAAGATAGAGTTTGGCACGATACACCCCCATGGTTTTTAACCCCGTGCTCTTTTTTCCTCCTGTCCACGGGGATGGTGTAAATTTGTTTCCTGAGTAAACAAATGCTGGCCATTTATTTACGGTGTCTCCGGACGCGGTGCGGCACGGCGCACTTCTCGAAACGTAACGTTTGTCTAGATAAATAAATATTGACCGTCGAGCGAGCACCGCAAACAAATCCATTAATAACACGAATTTAACCAAATAGAGGCGAGGTCGTCCGGGACACGCCGACGAGGACCCAGCCTCACCCGGTGAAGCCTGCAGAGGTTCCTGTCAATTCGTATCCTGCACGACTGCATTTAGCGGTACGCTAAAATCATTTAATAATGCTAATTTTGATGCAGAGATACATTTCGAGAGGCGTAATTAGGAAAACCGTCATCAAGCACACCGGTTTAATATGAACGGTTGTATTTAGTGCAAATCTCGTTAATACTCGTTAGCGAACAAACAACCGCTTATCGTCGAGTGACTCTCGCAGATGAAAAACCAGTTAGTTCAGAGATTTTCTAGCGGTAGTAGGTAATCCAGTGGACGTACGAAAAGACATTCTCGTTCTCCAAGAGAGAGGACTCTTCCACGAGGAGTCTCAATCGAGCTGCCAGAAGTCGATTAACACGCTCGTTAGCGGAGCTCGCATTAACGAATCGAAGAACCGGTAACCGGTCTGCAAGACTAAAACCTGCTTGGCCCATCGAGGATCCACTGGCTCGTTGCTTTTCGCTACTCGCATCTCCCTTCGTTTGAATTTTCACGCGGGTATCCAATTCATTTATTCATTCGGACTCTGCCAGATAGAGTGCCTTCTGAATTTCCAGTCTGAAGGAGAGCGTGAACCCGCTGGAAGACTAAATCATAATCCTATATAAACACAGTTATTTTTATCCCATTATAAGCGGCTGCGTAACGGCTACGCGTGTGTAGAGTTGAGCCTGCATAATAGCGCCTTCGTAGGCCCAGACTAGTCGTAAGGGCTTTAAAGGCTGCCGCTCCGGGATGACCGTACTGGGCCCTTCGGGTAGAGCAGGACTGCGAGGGGCCCTACCCTGCCACACCCCCCGTCTGAACCCTCGAGTTCTCTAGCAGCAGGGGGTGGTCATGCAGGCCCATGATACGACCCTTCTCCATTGCCAACGCGTTCTTCGGACCCTCCTGTCTTACCTTACCTACCTACCTACCTACCTATCTATCTATATCTATCTCGAAAAAACGAGAAAACTGGCGCTCAAATTATCCATCGGTGCACCAGGAGTTCCAATGAAGTCGAGGATGTCCTCGAGTCGATCGTGGTTCAGCAGTTGAACAGTTAACTCGCTTCCCTCTTTCACATTGAAATACAGAGAAACACGTGTCGGCCAGCCATTCGGTCAAGAGACGATAGTTCGCACGTGTCTAGAGGGAATCGGTTTCAGTTTTGCCGATGGTTGCTTCTTCTGCGTAGCAATTATATGCGACAGCACGTTCGCGAAACGATGGCTTTAACCTTCGACTTTGAATCTCCGAGCTTTCAGTAACAATCGGGAAACACGTGCTTACAACTTGTTCCGTTTGCGAGACACGACCGGAAACGAAGAGCAAAAGGGATGCGTGAGATGTCGACGAGATCTACAGAAGTTTCGTCGTCTGGCGTCATGTCGACGTCGTGCCAGCGTCGTCCTGGCGTCGTTACGCATCAAGATGCAATTGTCCCGCAGAGGTTGCCCAACATGATCCCTCGCAGTATTTCTCCGTTATCCAGAAATCGACTCGGAGGCTGGGGCCCTATGCCGGTTCTTTCTTTTCCTCTCTTAAGAGGAAACTCTTGTACGGTCGTTTCGTTTCGCTATATGGGCCACGTACAACATGGACGATACTTCGAGTTTCCTTCGGTCTCCTCGACCATCTCGTTACACCGCTTCTCAGCAGAGTAACGCATCGCTCTCCTCTTCTTCGTTCCTCCTCTCCTCCTCTCCTCCTCCCGATTCCTCGTGTCTTGTCTCATGCAGTCACTCGCTATGCATTCCTTGGACGATAGTTCATTTGACGGACAAACCGACAGGCGGACATTCCTCGAACTCGTAGACTGGGGAAAAAGGGTGCAGTAACGTAAAGTATCGAATGATTTATCGAAAGGATTCGCATCCTGAGCGAAGAAACTACTCGATAAATCATGGAGTAAGTCGCGAGTCTTCCGAAGACTGACATGGACTTTCGTTAGGTTTCGTTAGGTTGGTAGCGTGTCACCGTCCTCATTAATTTCCAAGGCAGTAAGCAATGTTTGCCGTGTAAGGTTACGCAGAGTTGCAGAGAGTTCTCGAGGAAACTCGAGACAGCACCGGGTCCCTTTTCCTGAAAATGCCTCAAGATCCGCGGAGCTAACCTCAAAGAGTACACAGAGGTTCGAGCCCGAGTCCTTTTCCTTGGCAATGAAAAAAAAAAAGGGAGAGAAGCTACGTGGCACAGCGGGAAAGATAGAAAAGTTCGAAGAGGGTTTCATCCGAAGCGAGTGGAATCATTCGATGGCGTCGGAAGACAAACGAAGGCACTTTGGTGCGTCGGTTAAGTATTCGAAATATCGGAGCCGCTGCGTCCCACTAATAACGCTTAATGGAATCGATAAGTCTTAGCGTCTCAGATGGCGAGCAATGCTTGGCTCTCGATAGGAGGTACCTGCCTCTTCGTAAACTTCATCTCAACCTCTTTAAGATGGATCGCTCGATTCTTCCGTAAAAGAGTAGGCAGTTAGCAATGCATTACGTGAATCGCGCGATGGAAAAGATGAAGTCGGAATAGTTTCGAGAGAGAGTCCTTTAACTGGGAATCGCATTGTGCAGGCGTACCAACACATATCTCTGCACAAATGCATAGATGCACGAGGCGACTCGCTTTAGTTGCGCCAGCGCTCCTACGTCGCTATGTACGCGGTACTATAATGTTACCTTCATTTTCTGAAAGTAGTAGGCTTTGTTGTAATCAGGGTAACCTAGCAATTTAGGTGCCCCACAATCTTCCATATTGCATCCTACGATGCCTGGAAGCAGAATTATACTCTCGAGCATAAGCTCTCTGCCTTTCCCGGCATTTTTTTCAACGGCCTCTACTATAATTCCAAAAGGAGACCCTTTCTCCTCCCTCCGACTCTCTTATACTTTTTGACTGGTCCTTCGGGATAATCACACACGCCGACTCTCGCTGCAGATTCCCAGAAATTTGGACAGGAGCGTCCTCTCTCTTTCCCGCGCTTCTCTTGATTTCCACTTTTTCACATTCTTATGATCGCGACGTACGGTTCGAGGACTGCCGTAGAGATGGCATCCGCAGCGCAAGGAGAGTAGCCACTAAAAGTGCCCTGAACAAGAAAAGTTATGAGGGTGCGGATGGTTCTCGGGATTCCAAGAGGGTAGTCGGTAATTTGCGGTAGCCTACTTTACAATTAGCCGTATCTGTCGAATGGCTGCGTAGGCTGGGAATTCTCTGGACGGGCATTGCCATTAAGCCCGCTTAATCGAGTCCGAGGAAAGAGATTATAGAGCGAAAGATTTAAGAAAGCGAATGAATTTCGTTGACCAGGAGGCAGAGATCAGAGGAACGCACACGCACTCCGCTGGTTAACATCTCTTCTTCTCCTTTTCTCTTCTTCTCTTCTTTTCTTGGTGTTTCGAGGCTAACCTGTTATTAGGGGAGCCCCGGCGTCCCGGCGTCTCGGCGATTAGATTGCGCTAATGGCGAACCGCTGTCTCGGCTCTCGAACTACGAGGAATCGGGCACTCGGCCACTCGGAGATTCAACCATGGGAATCAACCAAGGAAGACAAAATTAAGGAACAGAGAAATGGAGAACCTTTTCGAGGAAGAAGCTCGAAAACGCAGACTGCTATTCGCATTGGAAGGAATGCCTCAGTAATTTCCCTCAATTATACTGACAATATTGGTAGCTAACTCAAACTACTTCAAGCAACCTCAAGAGTCTTTCTCTTCCATCCCTTTGAAGCCATTGTCGCTGGTGTTCGCGGCGTCTCGTGTTTCCCGTGGGAACGCACCACGCGATCTGATCGACAAAGCCCCAAACGTTTAATAAATAAATTGATCGTATTTCTCCTTAGTCTCTCGATCCTCCCCAGCTACCTACCGTTTCCGGCAACGTGACACCCAAGGACCCTGCACGCGTTTCGATGGAACTTGACTCCATTTTCTATCCAGTAAGAATAGCAGCAGCAGCAGCCGCCCGAGTATACCCAGTATGCAATCTTTACTCGCTGCGGGATACGTTTGTGCAACAGGCTTTGCTCGCAGTTCCGTGCATTGCTTATGCAATCGTGAATGAGACCGCGTTCCTGAGTACTTAGATTCTTTCAAAGCAGTCCAGGTCACGTTCGAGCGCTCCGTTTCAATTAAGCCCAGAGGAATCGATTAGGCGAGGCCGCCCAATGGAAATCCGCTCGCCGTCCAGCTTCCTTGAAGCTCTCGAGTATCACGAACATTTGGACCTCCTAAAATACGCCACTGCGATCCCTTTTTTTAGCATATATCTTCAAGCTTTCCAGTTTCCTGACGCTATTTAAAATAGAAAAGCCGTCTCCGGCAGGCTGCCCTTCGCCCCCCTCCCCCCATACCTGCGTCATACTCCTGGTAATTAATGCAATTAATATCTTCTCGACGAGTACCTCCCACAGTCGAGAACAAGGCAGAACTTTCGGTTACGCAGCGAGGGGTTGTTCGAATACCCAAATAACCGAAGAGCCCGAGAGCCAAATACCTGGTGGTTATCCAGGGTACCTGTGGGACTCAACGAGACCCAGAACAACCCCCCAGTGCGCGGTCCCAGAGACACACCACTGGGAATGGGGAGTGATCGATAGGCCATACAAAAGGCTAAGGATTAATGGATGGATGGATGGGTGGAAGGATGGAAGGGTGGAAGGGTAGACGGGTGGATACGTGGATAGATGGGGTTACCGATGCTCCCTTCGTTCCATCCCTTCTTCTCCGAGTGAATTTTCTCCCGCGAGAAAAGAAAGGTCGCGCGTGGTCGCGGCATACGACATCGATATCCTCGACCACCCAGCCATTTTTTCTTCTTCGAATCTCCACTTATTTAGGCCTCTCTCTCCCTCTCTCTTTCTTTCTCTCTGCCGTTACCGCAAATCTTCGTATTTCGAGGCAGAGGATTGCTCTCTTGTCGGACCCTGACGCGAAGCTCGCGAATCCCGTTGCACAATGGACGGTAGCACCGGGCCCTTTGTAAAAGCTAACGCGTAAGCCACTCTTCGGAAAAGAGGCCAGCCGGAAAAATCTCTTCGCTTTAATTCACTTTCAACAATGCGGATCCTCTTTCCACTTTCGGGTCAAGGAGTCTATTTTCAAGACCGCTGCCTTGCGAGCGTTTTACAAACTATTTTTCTCTTTGACGATGCAACGCTCGTTTGTGCTCCAGTTTGTCAGACTATACGCGTAGGTTACCTAGGTTACGTATTACAGTATACACGTTACGAAGTGTTCGTCGAGGAAGGAATGAAGAAGAATAAATGGCGCCGCTATCCTTGCAACTTCGTTAAAGTAGTGAAAAGTTTGGAGGAGACTATCTTTTCCGCTGGACCGACTGGGATTTAATTTCTTGGGATGTCATCCGTGATATCAGGATGGACCTACTCAAACTTCCATGAAGACTCGATGCAGGCGTTCATTCTTCTCGATAAGTGGTAAAAGTTTGTGAAATTAAATCGCGGCTTTTGGGCGAACGGCCAATCGCGAAGGAAGATCGATGCCTTCGCATTTGTTTGGCAGACCTTTCAGACCTTAAAAGTATCAGCGTCGGCAACAGGACGGGACGCCCATTTTCCCATGAAGAAGGACTCCCAGAAGTAACGGAGGAAACGAATAGTGGGAAGAAGAAGAGGAAGGAGGAGATGAACGAGGAGAAGCAGAAGAAGAAATCGGTAGGTCGTGGACACTTGGACGGCGGTAAACCGAGCACGTCGTCTATTCATCCTCTGTGACTTTATCTCTCGGCATGATTTTATTTTTCGCCCAGTTTACCATAAATCACGTCGTTTTTACGGGACGAGTTTTTCCACCAAAGATCCGACGTGGAAAGGGCTGATTAAACGGGTTATTAATTATACCGCGCCGACAGAGATGCATATGCCGCGTAATAAATTGGGGAGCGTTTTTACAGATTCCTTAACGGTGTCGAGTCGCGACGCTCCGATGCTCGCATTCTATACGTTGCGGCCGAGCAGAGAAACACGAAGATCTTTCGAAAATCCCTTTCAAATTTCTCACTCGCCATGCTCACCAGCCCACTCCGATTATCGTCGATCGATCGAGATGTACAGCACGAAACCAGCACGAAGGTCCCAGTTATGGCTGCTTAATAGAGACGTTCCTTGGTTCCGCTCGACCAACAAAGAGGCGCTATACTCATTGTTGCGAGCCGACTTACGGCTCACGGCTCACAGCTCACGGCTCACAGTACAGAACCGAGAGCTCGAAGCTCGGAGCTACCGGCACACGTTCATTAATTCAAATCAAATGCTGGACCACGCTCGGCGTTCCTCGGCCTATCGGAACACTTATTGTTAGTTGGCCACCACGAGTACTCGCTTTGTCCCGAATATTATCTGTCTTCGAGGTGGAACAAAGGCGTCCCGTAGCATCCTGTGGCGTCCTACCTATCTATGCGTGCTTCGCAACCTGCCTATCCCACAGAGCCTGCCTGATTCCTCTCTGACGGATCGGGAACACGGGACGGGTCCCGGGCAAAGGTATTTCAGGCTTGATTCTCCGGCACTGACAATCGCACATTCCGGCGACTAGAGGGTCGAGGGGAATAGGCGAACTGTCGAGTGAGTGACGCACCCACACCAGAGGAAGGTGGCGCCATGCTTGAATATCGAGCAGCCAAGAAAGCGAATATCGACTTGTCGCAAGAAAGGCTCGTTACTCGAGGCAAGTCCGAGAGTCTGAACTGGACGGTAAATGGCTGCCGGCTTGCATAAAATCATTCGACGTCTCGGTAAGCCGAGCGCGAATAAATAAACGTAACGAGTCCTCGTAATTCGTCGCCCGCGGCGACTCGCTCGACTCGCTCGACTTTCTTCGCTCGGCCAGTATCTTAGCAACAAGTTGCTAATTTCGATTAAACCAAAGTAATACAGGAAAATCGAAATTTAACTAAATTCGACTGACTCTACGCTTCTGACTAATGATATTTTGCAAATAAAAATGCCTGAAAAAAGTAAAATATGATCGAAAGGATGTTTCCCGCTGTTGGAGAAGATGGAAGGGAATTTTAATATTTCTCAAGACTCAGTAATTCCCTTGACAAACGAATCTCTGAATGGTTGGAGTCGTGACAAACAAGAACCATTTCTTTTGCGGAGCGAGTCGCGTCACCGCAAGAACGCATATTAGAATTCGCGCTTTCGGGGAGCAATCCGACGCCCGCCGTCATCGCTCACGCGGCCCACCACCCCGACATATTTCTGGACGCCTCCCAACAACTTTTGCATCTCTCGCTTTGTTACCAAAACAAATTACCCACCGAGTCGAGAAGATAGGCCCGCGGCGATGCCATAATAATTGCGAAGCGAATGCGATGGAGTTGCAGTGGGGATGCTTTGGGATCCGTTTGTACGTCGTCGTCGCTGGCGTCGTCGACATCTCGCCGAGCGACGCCCTCCCATCACATATCTAATCCTCTTGCTTTGAGCCTCGTTTCGCTAGTTACCGTTAATAAAAACCATACGGTCGCATCACACTTTACAAAACGCCGGAGATCTTGGAACACACACTGTTCTCATTCTCCTTTTCAAAGGATAGCGTTTTGTAGAGACGATACAAGACTCCAACTTCTGAGCGCGTCTTCTAATATTTTAGTACGGTAAACGTAGTCCCGTGACTGTATCATCCCCGAATGAAGTCCAGTGAGAAAAAGATTAAATAAGGAAACAGGCCACCTGGCCTCGCAAGTGGTCGCGGGAGGAGACGAAACGGGACGTGATCCAATCCCATTAAGGCATGGACCACGCGAAACGTTCTTTATGGCTACTCGGACGAAACCTCTGAAATTTACTAGAGACGATTTACTGGTCTCACCTTTTTCCAATGAAATTCCTTCCACGAGCCCTTACGAGCTGTATTCCATATAAAGATCTCGATGTAGAGGGTCTGTCCGAGCAAGAGACGAACAGAGAGAGAGAAGGAGAGTCAGCGAGGAATAAGAAATAAGGGAGACTGACGTAAACGAGAGAGCTACTTGGATTTCGGGGGGAATATCGCTACTCGAAAAGGAGATGTCGAGGTGAAGGACATGGCCCAGGATTGAACGCATAAAAAAACATGGCCAAAGAATCCTGGGGAATTCTTCCATAATGCCAAAGCTCACCGGGTAGGTCGACAGTAAATGGGAGAGGTATCATGTTACAGGTAGGATGAATCGGCCAGTGAATGCCTGGGAGACGCAGCTTCCCGGTGTTAAGGCTAAAGGAACCTAACGTCCAGTAAACGTCCAGTAACGTCTCACTCGTCCGGGAAGCAATTCAGTGGAACATCTTCAGGAGACTCTGTGAAAGAATAAGGCCCTATTACAAGCTCAGCAAAGGACCCGCTTCGGCTCGCGCACTTCGTTAACTTTAACGCTCCTCTCGCTCTTCCTCAGCAATTCACCTCAACCCTCCCTCGTTTTCCCCTCCCCTGCGCCATAAATCAGTGACGCGTATTAACACAACCACAATGTGAAATGTTCATAATTCTCATTCGGTCGCTAAGCAGGATCCTAGCAGGACCTCAGCAGGATCATAGCAGGATTCTGGCCCAAGCCGGTTCCCAGTCGAAGGAACCTCAAGGCGTCAGAGGGTTTACGAGGGAGGATGGTGGAGGAGAGAGAGAGAGAGGAAGATAGAGAGAGTCCTGACTTCGACTCTAGACGCGGTTAGCGATCCGTGCACGAGGAAGTAATATCGTGTATCGCTACATCGAGCACCCACACGTTCGATCGAGCAGAAACCTTTACTGGCTCTCGAGGCTTCCCCTCCCTCGGCGTCCCTCGCCCTCTCTCGGAAATCGCTCCTACGTTCCTTGATTTTATTTGCCCACAGCCTCTCTCCGCATCCACCTACAACCTCGAATCCTCGAGGAGCTGGAGGATCCTCGAGGGTGAGGTAGAAAAGGTGTAGGAGAGGACGCGTGGCTCGAGAGTCTCCGCGGAGGCGGTCAGACGCATTAAGCGAGCCGTGCGACGTGTCCAGTGCGTGACCGACGAGACTCCGAGACTCCGAGAATCCGAGACAACAATCGGAGCGTGATTATGCTCGGGGAAGGTCCTCCTCCCCTGCAGCTCACGACTATCCTGCCTCTTTAATTGCTCGAGGAGTGCGCGTGAAAGTGGGTGAGCGATGTGCTCTGACTGTCCGGATGGCTGACTGGGTGGCTGAGTAGCTGAGTGGGTGACATGCGTGCGTGTACGCGTACTCCCGCTGAGCGGAGTCCGCGAAGTGTAACGGTGCTGCCCATTCATCGCGGACCGTGTCACCGGAGTGGCTACGTGCGAGCTAGTGGTGCTCCACGCCATTCCCGAACGCGCTAACCTATGGAGTGAACTAGACGTAGGTATCTAATCGTGTAGGAGCCTAGGCACTTGACTGGCGCCACCCGCCAACTCGTTAACTTATCACGCTTTCCGATCGAACGAGTCGACACCATCGCCACCATCGCCACCGCGTCCACTCTCTCTCTCACTCCCTCTGAGCTTGTTCTCTAATTTAAGTAGTATAAGCAGTGCCGTCAGGAAGTAGTAGCGCCAGATCGTGACTGCGACGCGACTGGAATACGAAAGCATCCTGTGCATCTCGACCTCGAAACATACTGCGTGAATATTGCAGGGTGCACGAATTAGGAGTCGAGAGTGCAAGGGAACCGAGGAGCCCCCAATTCGAAGAGGCTAAGGGTCGCAGGGAACCCTTGGAACGGTAGGTCAGAGGGATGCTCGTAATGAGCTTCCCAGCTTGGCCGTAACGAGCAAAAACTTATCGTCACTCTCCCTCCTGATTTACTCGAGCTGCCACATCGTTAGACGCACGACAGGAAAAACTCGCTCGGCGGTTCACTGGAAGCTGGACTCATTTTCAAAATTGCTTTCGCCCAGCTGACAATTTCTAAGCAGCTCGATCGACACTCTCATTGACGAGTTCTTCTCTTTCGAGTGGACATTTTCAGGCGAGGAAAACGTGACGGAAACCCGCTGGCGGTCAGCGCTAATAGACCGTGGAGGTGAACTCATTAAAAATGCAGGCCGGAACTCGAGATGCCGGAGACTCGTAACGAGCCCTGTAATTTGAGCGTGACGCGATCCGTCTCAGACGAAACGGAATCCAGCAGCACGGCAGGTCGCCAGGTCGCTACCAGGGAACAGCTGTAGTGTCTTTACTGATTTTGAGATGTGCCGGTAATGAGTCTGTCGCTCCCTTATTCGTAGTGAGAATTTCATTGGCCGAACTATTCAGCCCCATATAGGTTATTGTGTGCTCGCCTACACGAAGATAGTTTGCCATCCGGAAACTATTATTTTCCTCTAACCCGTTCGTAGCTGGTGGCGCCTAGTATGTTTCTTTAGGATGAAAGCGCGTATCCACGACGCCACCAACATATGTTCGCATTTCATTCGGACTCGACCTAACACAACAAACATGGCTTCCTGTCGAGTTACTGTGCCTAAGGTTCATCGGGCGACCGACACCAGTAGGAACCTCAAAGGACCCTCCGCCTCTCTTCCTTCCTTCCTTCCTTCCTTCCTGCTTGCCCGCCTGCCTGCCTTATTCTTCCCTTCTTTCCTTCTTTCGCTTCACGCTCCTACGGCCATGTCATCCTGTTAACACTTCAATGATAGAGTATCTGCAAGGATACCGGAAGCGAGAGGCGCTCGTGATTGTAAAAACGGTCAGCGCGAATCTTCTCGTGTAAACAGAGATTAAGACGCGCATCGATCATCCGGAAAGGCCTCTGTGGAAGGTCTTCTCGGTAAACAGGCGGTTTGCCACGGAGATCACGTTTCTCAGTGGGACACCCGGTACTATTTGCGATGGGCGTCGACCGAAGAGCCTGCAGGACACCCTGGATACGCACGCTCGTCTATGTTTGCCTCCTTGGCTTCCTGATGCGATAGCACCGATAATGCGAGCGACGTACAACGCATACATATACTATAACTCCATACGCTTACTCATAGTGACGTATAGGTACTGTGACACGTCGCCGATTCTTTCCAGGGAGCCTGCATCCACCACACTGTGCACTCCGGAGAGGCGAAGGATAAGGAGAATGACAATGAGCAGAAGGGAGGTGGGGGGGAGGAGGAGAAAGAAGAAGAAGAAGAGGCGGAAGTGGATAATTGTGTATAACGTTCGCACGAATAAAAAGGTAGAAAGACGCCGTCGCTGACAAAATACGCCGCAAGCTGAACGCTACCTCTTTATTCCTAGGTCCCATTGAGTGCAACTTATGGAAGTCCGTTCTGCAAAGTTGGTTCGTGGATTTCGTGGGGCTGTAAGCTCGCGACGACAATAGCTTTTGGTCGGCAGTTTCTCATTCCCGCGAGGCAAGATCCGGAGACGGGCGATAGCCGACGGGAAGACGCGCAGGGGACGCGCTAGATCCGAGAGAGCCAAGGGGTAGCAGCGTCGAAGCAGTGAAGGGGCCAGGGGGCGAAGGGGTGAAGGATGAGGAGATGAAGCTGGTGGCTGCCACTGGCAAGGTGGCTGCTCGCCGAGCAGAGGGGACTGAGAGCTGGAACGGAGGCTTCATTCCGGGCGCAAGATTTAGAAGCCAATTTTCGCGAGCATTGACCAGACCCCCTTCATCCGGGGCTGAGTGGAAGAGGCCTCTGGCTCCGTTGAAACGTTGAAAGGGACCTGGAAATATAGCCTCCGCCATCGCCCTCACCCTCGAGAACTAGCCTCCAAATCTATAGCAGGCTATCGTCCTTCCGGATTTACTCCTTTCCGAAATTTTGGATTTCCCAATCGGTTCGATGTGCCTCGACGCACACGTTCCCCATCCTGGCCTCTTTCATTGGCCCGGTCGGTCATTCAGGGGACTCACTCCTTGCTTCCTTCTTTCGCTCCTTTCATTAACTTCCTAAATGGCGGCGAGAGGACGCGGGGAAAGTTGAAATATCATAGGTAGGCGAAGTGGAAGTATGGCCGGCCGACCGCAGGACTACTGAGCCACGTTTACTACTACCACCACCACCACCACTACTACCACCACCACTACCACCACCACCTACCAACCCGATAATTACCGGTAAGGGAACAATGGAGCAAGCCTGTCATAACTGTCATCCACTGCAATGGGCTCGCGTTATTTAAGACTCGGGATTATTAACTCTAATGGTCGAGCGAGTTACGAGGGCTCTTTCATCGAAGGAGTGCAATGAGCCACTCCGCCACTCCGCCACTCCGCCGCTTCGCCATTTCAAACTAAAGCGAACTCAAACTGAGAGAAACTCGCTAGATCCTCTCGGTTGGAGTTCCAGTGCGTCCTGTTGTATTTGGTAGCTTCCCATAACATCTCGTAACGTAGCTTTGGCTTCTGTACTAAATTCAAAGCGTGCCGTAAATCGATAAGAGAGTCTCTCGCACGCTCTCGAGAGTCTAACCAGAAGCTACAGCATCCGTCCGAGTTCAAGAGTGGCAACGG
Organism: Pachycephus smyrnensis; assembly: GCA_030142225.1. Lineage (NCBI taxonomy): Eukaryota > Metazoa > Arthropoda > Insecta > Hymenoptera > Cephidae > Pachycephus > Pachycephus smyrnensis. Next base: position 521,988 of record JARQST010000246.1, on the reverse strand, counting down.
AACGACGATAGACAGACCGACAGACCGACGCGCAATCAGTCAGTGAACGGCGGCAGGGAATGCCCTGAAATCCAGACTCCTTGACTTATCGACCTCAATTGGCCATACTCGAGTTTCAGATAAGGTCTTAAACCGGCTGAAAGAGTCCCGAGTACCATAGAATAATGCCGGCCTGTGGCTTATATGTACTTACAGATTAGTTTAGCGAGAACCAATGAGACGGCAGAGGCGGTCGTCATTGTCGTCATCGTCGTCATCGTCGTCATTGTCGTCATTCTCAGCGCGACGTCAACGTCGTCATCCAGGGACGAGAACCAGATCCGCTTCCATGTAGAGTAGCAGGAGTGTCGTGCAGCCGTTCAAGCAGGAGGGCTGCCGGCTAAAGGCTTTACGAGAGCCGAGCTTATGAGTCAGAGAGCGTAGTGCTACGAATATATATATAAGTATATAGACGCGTATAATAGACCTTCCTGTTCGAGAGACTCTCTCCTTCTCCTGCACACACGTGCGCGATGATGTCGCGTAGGTCGTCGGCTGCTCGCGATACACGAGTATAGCCGAGTAGCCGAGTAACCGAGTAGTCCTTCCAGCTATAGTCGCTCAAGCCGCGTCTCCACGGCTGAGAGAAAATTTGCGTGGCGACTATCCTGGCGAAGGAAAGAAGGATCGATGCACCAGCCTTATTCATTTTTTGCGACAGCTGACGCGTCTAAGGCCTGTTTCAAGGTGCAGGGCGACTTTAATTAAGAAAGTGAGGGAGCTTTTCAAGCGCATATCAAGTGTTTCGCCCGCGGAGAAATGAGCTGGAGGGTTGCGGCGGACTATGATTAAAATGATAACGACTATAACTAAATGACCTAACGCGTAGTTACGCGTCGCGTTTTAACGCCAAAACCGACAGTGAATTACGGGCGCTGAATGCACATTTCTTGCTTATGCTTTTACATTAATTAAAGTATTGACGGCAGCTTCATCCACGTTGAATTTTGGATAGTTCAAAGGCAAGCTTCGAAGCTTTATTGAATAATTAGTGAAATCATTTCTTCTAGCCAAGGACACAAAGCCTCAATCCGAAGGCTGATCACGTAGAACGCGTAGTGCGACTACCCGCAGTGTAAACCATAAGAGTTTTGGTTATCCTTCGACGTGATTTACCGCGACACATAAGTAGGTGTGTAGGTAGGTAGGCCGCGTTTGTTCCTTTCATTCGCGCACGCACGTACTCTCACCAAGTGAATCGGTGAGTAATGCGTATAGTTTCCTGAGTCTCGTGAGTCTCGTGAGCCTCTCTGTGTTTGAGCGCCACCTCCTTGCATCCCCCCTCCTGCCCACCCGCAGCCGCCATGTCGCCGTTGTATCTCCCTTGGAACGCAGACCGCACCAAGAGCGATAGAGTCGAAATCGCAGGGAATGTCGGTGTGTTCCCAATAGGACGTCGAGGGGCGTCGAGGGGCGTCGAGGGGCGCAGCGCAGGAGGGAAATTAATTTTGTAAGGCGTCGCGGCATCAAAGAGAGTCGGATGCCTATCCAGTTAAAATTACCTAAAACGAATTTTGTAAGACATCTTGGATACGGGAGTCACGAGTCCCGCTAGGGTTTCACGGTTTCTCGTAAGCTTCGTCTTTGTGATATGGAAAGTCGCAAGAACCAGGAACCGAGAACCAAGAAGCGACAAGGCTCGTTCGTTGACCCGCCCTCGCTGCCCAGCTACATAATAAGATGTCGGCCATAAACGTCTTAGCACTTTGTGGGTTGCACTTAATTGATCGGCGCTCGCACGATCCTACCGGAACAAGACTCGATTGAGAGACAGAAGGGCAGAACCGAAGACTCGCGAGTAGAAGAACAGAGAGAATTCTCGTTGCACCCGCGTGCCACGAGCAGCACCCACAGTAAGACGCTCAGCGTCGCTCAGCGTCGCTCAGCGCGGGCTAGCGAGCGATTAACTCGAACGTCCAAAAAATGCATGGCTCGCAAAGATTAAAGGCACCGCGCTCTCGATGCTGTTACCCGTAAGCAATAGCGCAGCCGTTAAACGCCATGTGTTTGACAACGCAGCGCAACGCAACGCGTCGAGTCGCGTCGAGTCGCGTCGAGATCTGAGAGACGCACCGCTTCCAATATGGAACACGTGTCGGTTCGCGAGTCGACCGAAGTCTTGCGGCGTCGGCGTCGAGATTCTCTAGCGTCCAGGGAACAGGCCGTTACGTTCCTCGGATATACGAGAATAAGTGGCCTATATTTAGCAAAGCCGGCGGTCGCAACGGCCATCCGCCTATTAGAGAGATATTACCAGAAACGCTACTCCAGGAACTCCATGAGTATATCTCTATAACTATGTCTACGTGTAATACGGGATATGGATTTACGAGAGGTTCCCGTCGACGTGTCTATTCGCACGTCACTCATGGATAACTGACCTTACCTGAAATCGATATCGCTCACCTTTAGAAGAAATCAAGCTACTACAAAGATACGTGCAGCCCTGGATGGGACAAGGTGATGCGATGCGATACCATAGGACATCGTGTGACACCCCGCAACACAACGCGATACGATACGCCAGGATAGCCTGGATACTCTTATGTATATACTACAGCTAGGACACGTTGCGATACCGTCGAGCCAGGCTCAGCTGATACAGTAGATCAGCTATAACCGCTGGCGGAGACAGGATTTTTAGATTTTGCCACTTTCCTACATCCATATATCTACCGTGAGTGCGAGAGAGAGCGTCCTGCGAGCACTGGCGTGCCTCCGAAAAGGACATCCTGCTGGCTAGAAATCGTGGGCGACTCTTATAGTACCTACGCTATAAAACCCCTTTCTCCAATCGCTGCTGCACGGTTAGTGCATCTTTGAATTTAACGATAACTTAATTTCTAAAAGTCTTTCGTAAGTCCTTTCTACCCCCAGCATGAAGTAGACATTTTCTCCACCCTTGCCTCAATCGAAGTAAACTGTACTACTAACTCATCTCCGTCTCAACCCCGAGTGACTCGACTCGGCGACCCAGCGAGTCAGCCTCTGCGGGAGGGCTGATCTATGACTCATCGTAAGCCAGGAAGTACGGATCGGTGAACGTACACAAAGTGGGACCAAGTGAACCTGCCAGTTCGAAGGGAAGGGATTATTCTCTATATAGTATTCTATTCCCTGGACCTCGATAGTCTCGATAAGCCGAATCGATTTCTGATCCGCTCGTCCTTCCTCCGACTTGATCCTCGCCACTTCTTTTCTCCCCTTTCATTAGGCTAAAGAGCAATAAGGATTTACGACGGAGCAAACCTTTAAAGAGCTGCGCGAGCTCGTAAATGCGCTGAAGGCTGCCGGGTTCCTAGTATCGCAGCGAAGCCACCAGCCCTGACATTCCACGCACGACCGATCCCGATTCCGATCGTTCGGCACCCTCCTCAAAGGGTACTACGACCCTAAAGGCACGCACCAAATATCAAACACCTTCCTGAAAAGTCACTTTCATCCTTTCCCCTGGGTATTCAACACATACACCCACTGGACGGTCAATAGTAGGCAGCGCGACATAGCAGGCTAACTACAATGGGTACAAGGCAGCTGGAGATGCGTCGTCGCGAAGCATAAACCGTCAGGGGAAGAGATCGTCGAAAGAACGGAGACGTAGTGGAAGTCGTTATTCCTTCGAAGGGATCGTGCTCGTCGCAAGATGAGAATAAAGAAACGGAAGTGCCGGAAGCGACAGCAACCCGAAATCGTCGGCCCCTCCCACGAGAAGGAATCAATCCTCCATGCGCTGCGCGATTCATTAGCATTAACTTAATGGCTCCTTAACGAGCCTGGCCCCTACCTTATCCACCGATTGGGGTTGCTTCCCGTATTATATGCGGGGAAATACTGAAGCGTGATTTATCGTGGAAAGAGTGGCCGGAGCTGGAAGGGTGCTGCAACTTTCTGAAGGTGGAAGACTGGGGAATGGACAAGAGGGTTGAACGGAGACGCTAGAAAGTATCAAAGATAGACCTTGAATGCGGGATTTATATCTTGATCTTCTTTCTCTTTCTCTCTCTCTCTCTCTCTCTCTCTCTCTCTCTCTCTCTCTCACACACACACTCTCTCTCCATTCTTCAAAAGACTTGTTATTTTACCACGGAAAGTATAGATGATTGCGCGGCTGGATGATGGTGCGTGTACTCGGATCTGAATGCTTGCGAATCGAAAAGGGGGACAGGCGATATTAAAATCGGCTTACAGGTCGTTCGGCCGAGACTCTGAACTTCGGTCGAATCCGATTGAATGCGAAGAACATCGCGTACGCCGCATTTCTCGAGTGGAACATCCATTTCTATTTACCCGCAGAGTAAGAGAATCTTTCTGCAAGCGCTGCGTTTTCTGTCTGCAAATCGACTTACCGGATTTCCCTTGGACTATGTTTGCACAGGTCCCACTCTGGAGATTTCCCGCGGTCATCGACGGTCCCTTTCACTCCGCAATCCTCTACGCTCTTGAATCCACAGCTCTCGAGCCCTCGAGGGCGAATTCTCTTTAGCAGAAAGATCTACGGTCTCCGCAAAGAGGATCTAAACGAACACCGGGAACGAGAGGGTGAACTGTCTGGAACTGTCAAGGGAAGGGCCTGCTCCTTGTGACTCTATAAAATGCGAAGCTGGTGGGTGGCTGCTGCGATACTCGAGCGATCTCACGCGAGGTCGGCCAGATTTACGCATGACTCAGCAGCCGATTCTCATTCCCTGTATTCTCTCTTCTCCTTCCTTTCTTTCTCAGAGAATCAAGAGGGCAGGGAGAGAGAGAGAGAGAGAGAGCAAGAGAGTGGGTTAAAGCTCTCGAGAGATCCCCAAAAGCTCTGGCCACTCCTAGCAACTGAAGAGGAGTAAGGTGAGTGATGGAGGAGGCGTCGCGAGGCGTCGTATCGTGTTTATCGGAATTTTCAAGCGTCCAGAATGAAGGGGAATCGCGGGTTGACAGTGGAGAAACGGTTCAGGAACGCGCAGGCCGCGCGACGTTCCGGACTCGAGGTAAAACGAAAGCAATTACGGTTGACGCCTGACATTATCGGGTAAGGGTGCTCTCGATTCCTTCAACCCCTTTCTGTATAGCAGAGTTTTCGCTTTTCATCCGACCATCGATGCTGGCCTCCTTCATTAAAGTGTCAATCGACCACCGCGCCACAGAGGGAACCCTGTCATGGCCATCTCGAGACCAAATAAAAGGGAGTCTATTTTTCATTTTGCTCCCTCGTCACGAAGCATTTATACCTAAATAGCAACCCTTTCATACCCCTTTGCCCTTAGCCACTCATAGCCCACGTTACGTTATTAGACCCGTTATTACTTGCTCTTCCTTTTCCTAGTTTAAACTTTAGTAATTGCTCGATGCGCTACTATCGATTGGCGCTACGGGTCCATAATATTCGCACTAAATTGTGTAAACTCCAGGTGCGTCCCTACGAGGCAGGTTGTTCTCCAGCAGAGCTCACTATTCTGACGCTCTTCATTATAACTTGGCTGAGCGATAGCGAGTCGCTGACGGCGCCAGCGTCCCAATTATAGTCGTTGCGCTAACTAACCTCATTTGCAGCCACCCTGGTGTCTGCCGGTTGCCTGATTTAATTGCGACTTGACCGTCCGCGAGTGTGATGCGCACGCGAGGCTGGCGCTGAAGAAGGAGGGGAGGGGGAATACACGCAGACAGACACGAGTACAGTGGCTGTCGAATTTCACGCGGTACTTGCCCCGTCGACGGCAGCGTCGAGACGCCAAAGGCTAGTCAAAGGCTATATAGGTAGGGAAGGAGTTGCAGCTCCACGGAGACCTGGAGGATACGAGCTGAGCAGAGCGTTACTTTTTCCTTGGCATCCGTTTCGTGCAGGGTTAATATTTCACGTGCGCGGCTGTTCCGGCGTTGAGAAAATGGAACGTGGGGGTCCGTAAAGTTATGAGGCACCTTCCGCCGGAACGCTCGGAACGGCCGGACTCCCTGCTGCGTGATTTACCACCAGAAAACGCTCTTTTTCACTCGATAAAGGCATCGCTTTTCCAAAAAGAATGCGCATTCATCGCGAGCGGCCAAGATCACTCGGCGACACTTCAGCGTCCATTCCGTAGCTCGTAGACGACTCTATAGACGTCCTGGACGTTGGCGTCGGCGTCGGTGTTGCAAAGAAAGCACGTAGACGATCAAGAAAGCTGCAAGCACTGCAAAGCAACTCGTAGCGCGCGACCTGGCATCGATTAATCTTAACGGCTGCGATCATCAAGGAGAACGAGATAAGTTCTTCCCTGCTTTACGCATCAGGAAACGACGCTCCCAGTCATTACCACTTGCCGGATGGAATCAAACTTTCTCGGGCGTTGCTTTTGATTAATTGGGGGCGCCTCGCGAAAGCACCATTACTCAAGAAAGCCTCGCGATTAAATACGACGCGATAAGGCCAGAGCGACGATAAGTCGAGACGGCAGCGCGGCAGAGGAGGATGCTCGATCCTCTTACGAAGCGACGGTCTAGGTCGCGAAAATCCAAATCAATAGCTCTCGGACGTGTCGCTGCTAAAGAGGCATTCTCGACAAGAGAGAGATGCCAGCAGAGAAAGAGCAAGAATGAAGGGAGAATAGGCGCGCGATGGCCACATTAGCGCACAAAAGCGTGCCAGCCGTATATCCAGTGTCGAGGCCTCTTCAAAGAATAATGCTGCGATGCGGCGAACGATACGTCGATTTGCGGTAAAAGCTTCTGCATACAAGCTCAAGGGAAATTGCGCCACGTAAACGTGGACGTAGACGGAGTGGCGGCTGTCGTTAGATGTGTGCGCCGCTTGTGGATGCGAATGTCTGACGTTGCAAGTAGACGTAGCAGATGCGGGGCCATTTGCTGTTTACCTATTGTCGCGCAAGCATAACGTCAATAAAGAGCCGCCATTAAGTATCTCCAACCGACGCTACGATAGCGTCGCGGCCTGAAAGCTCAATCTTAGGCAAAGTAACTCGTTTACTCATAACTATGAGTGACATCGTGAAGTTTGTACTGCTTGACGTATCTCGAGAACTTTTCGAAGAAAGTGCTTATACTCGCGTCGGTGTAGTCAAACTGTTTTACATTAGAAGTCAGTCCAACCGTCGGCATTGGCTGGAACGTATAAGGACAATTGCACTCCACAGGCCTGTGCCTTAACTTGCGCTGTGCAGTTGCACGGCCGCCATTGCGATTAAGAGCGATTCGCTTGTCTCTTGTTGGCTTACAGTTTCCTAAGGTCTTGGAGTAACTCCAATTCCCGCAACCGTTTGATTCGGACGCACTTGTCGTCGTCGGTTCTCATGAGATTTATACTCGCAAATGAAAATATAATAGCAGCTGGGTTGTGCGTTAACTCGAATTTTCCTGAAGGGGAACCTAAATCTTCCCTCGCAGCAGGAAGTCGAGACGCAATCTCCTCGAGCATTCGCCCCTAGGTGCGCGCCTCGTGTCTCCAACACAAAAGATTTATTGGAAATTGCTGCAGAGCCCCGATCTATACACCTACACGCATCCTACATGCTTTCCTACTCCTAAATAACGCACTGGCTTCCCGAGTATCGCAGTCCTTCCTCTCTGTCCTCTCCATCATCTCCACCCTCTCTTCCTCACTTTCATCTTACCCTCTACGTTTTCACTTTTCTTCGCATCTTCTTCCCATCTTGCTCATCTTCCCTCCTGCCGCATCCCTCTGTCCAGTACACACGGACCAAGGCCTCTTGTCGCTGGCGGCACATGGGAACACGTCGAATCCTAAGAAAAGTCTTACGTTCCGACTCGAAATTGGTACAATTTGCGATTCGCACGGCCTCGCGTGCTGACGCCGTTCGTGCTCCTCTTGTGCGTGCGCCCTTACACTCTCGATGCACCCTTGCACCATCACAACGCGAGACAGTGTTACATACTAGCATGTAGTCATCTAGCTTGGAGTAAGGGTACCTTCCACATTGGCGAACGCTTTCCCTCTCGAACTTCGAACTTCTCCTGCCATCATTCGACTGAGCCCAAATTAGTCTTAACAGGCAAGAGTTCCCTCCTGCTGTCATTACTGGTAAGAGCAAACGAGCGCCTAAATGAGAGAATAACGCGAGTATGAGAAAAAAAGAAGAATGCAAGGGTCTGAATTTTCCAGTTCATTATTACCCTAAGAAAAGTTCTGCTTAAGCTCAAGGAACTCGGACCGACTTCCTCAGAGAGAATGAAAGTAGGAAAGTAAAAAAGTAAGAAAGTATAAATGAAACGCTACTCGTCCCTTTTTCCAGCTCATCCTCTTTCTTTCTTGGAGATTGCTCGCTCCTGCCCCTCCCGACTTCTTAGTCCTTTCCTCCCTGCCCCGTGCAAGTATGAATCATACGTTTTAGTATCTGCGGACGACAGAATAAAAGAGAGTTCTTCCAGTTCCCTCGCAGGCTGCCTGGTAGGCTGGTAGTTTGCTTGGTTGCTTGGTTGGATGGCTGGCTGGCTGGCTGGCTGGATGGTTGGTCCACGCGAGTCTTCCTTCTGGCGCATCCTCCGCTCTCTCATACTCTCGGAGCGCGACGTACCCAAGTTCCGTCTCCGTTCGCTTTGTCCAAGTTAAACAATGGCATACAACTTTTGTCGCGCCGCACTCCGCTGCTCGAGGAATAACTTAACGTTATTGCAGATGGGATTTTCCATCGGCGACGCAGTCCTAAAGCTCGCAGACGAACAAGAGTGGCTTTGCTCTCTCGTGCCATGGGAAATTACTTAAACCGCAGAGCCGACAGTCCGAATTTAACGTCCATGGCGTCGAATGACCAGCAGATCGAAAGCTTCATTCGAGAGAAGGACCGCGAACCATGTCGTCCTGGCGTCCTGGCGTCGAATCAACTGCGGAATACATCATTGATGCGAACTAGCCTGACTATACGGAGTCGCTTGATGGGATCCCTGTCCAACGTTGAGCAACTATTTCTATTTCCACGTCTTGTGAATTAATTATGGTGAACTTCCGCTCGATACTCGCCTCGCCAGTGAGCGATGTTATTTATTATTCAAGAATCCGCGGAGCTCGCCGACTTGCCTTCTCGAGCGTCGCGGCGCTTCCCTTTTCTAGCTCGAAAATGGGATATCTAGAAGCGCGAGGCCACCCACGACTCCTTGGTGGTTTCTATCCTTTTAGTGACGAGACAGAAGACGAGGAGGAACTTTCGCCGAGCGGGACTCGTAGTCTCTGGCAGTCCTGCTGCTGTCGGTTTAGTGGCCCCTTAATGCCACGAGACGAACCAATTAAGATTTTATGGCTTGTACGCAAGAACCTACCTAGACGTCCTCCACTGTCGCTTGCTCTCACTCGCGTCGTTTACGCCGTTCGCCTGTCGTTAAATACGATATTCTTTGTGGCAGCCAGCTCTCGCACTCCTCGCACTCCTCGCACTCCTCGCGACGCATAAAGCGCCGAGCATGTGGATACCAGGAAGACGATAAAGGGCTCTCGTGTACAGCATTCACTGTCTTCTGGCAAGCGGCCTACAGGGCGTCCAGGAATTCATAAGCGACAGGACGAACGCACGCGATGACGCTGGCTCGTGTAGCTGGTCGCATTGTTGGAAGGAGGACGTTGCTTTTAGGACGAGGGTAAGTATAGTTTGCATAAGTAGCGACGTCGTCGCCTGGAAACGTCGAATGGCGGAAGCGCCGAGACGACAGAATGCGGTGAGGATTTCGAGGAGAATCGGACGACAGCTGCCACGACCCTCACGGCAGCTCAGCCTAAGCCGATCGGCCAAATCCGAAGGACTCTCAGGCGCGTTCCTATGGGCTTCGACTGCGCTGCTTTTCCTCTCGTGCGTCGATGATTGCGATTCGATCTTGCCTGACAATAGGCACGTGTAGCCATTCGGCACTTGTGCAGCGACGAACACCTGGAGAAAGGATGATCATCGGCCAGTGGAAGCTGGACCGTGGATGGTAGCGTGTGCTAAATCACCGAAGAGCCTCGCGTAAATCATGAAAAGTATGGAGGGCGGAGCGATGGAGGCCCGTTACAAATTGCGATACGCGAGATGCGTGAGATAATCATGTTGCGTTGATTCCGAACCTGAGAGAAGTTTTGCCGACGGTTCTTCTCGCGTGACTCTTCTTCTACCTTGCTCGAGCGACTCTCGAGCTTCAGCTTCCGTGGATAGAATCGAAACAGTATGGTGAGAGAGACAGAGTGATGGGGCGGTGAGCATTGGGAGGGCAGAGAGGGGGAGAGAGTGAGTCTCGGCTGGGGAATAAGGGCCCGCCAGGACGTCCCGCGAGGTCCGGGGCCCTACGGTACTACGTCGGCACGACCTCCCGGGTCAGCGGCGCAATTTCGCAGCGATGGGAACTCGAAGAGAAGGTGGAACGATGGAGCAGAGCCCCAGGCATTCTGTTTAGACCCGTTTTAACCTGCTTTTAACCTGCCTTAAACGTGCGTCGATCTTCTCGAAGCGGGCGCACGAGTTACAGGACGGGCGGCAGCGCGGCTCGCGGGAAAAGAATCCCAGAAAGAGCGAGGACGCGGAGAAAGAGGAATCGGGAAGATCGATGTGTTAGAGATTCTTCTGGAGATGCAGGAGTCGAGAGGAGGGAGGGGCACGGGAGGACCGGCCCCGATTCGCAGTCACGAGCGCTCGGATTAAAAGTTAGTGGAACATGGCGAAGGTCTCGTAGCGGGGCTAATTAATCGCAGAAGCTGCTGGGACCGAGGGTGGATGCGAAGTTAGTCAATGGGATGCGGACTGCGGTGGTCCGGTTACTTTTTGTCCTGATAGCCAGTGGCCGCCGGCCACGCTACTTCCCAAGGTACTTCTTCGCGAATCCTGGCTCCGACAATGGAACGCGCATTGTCCTCTTGGTTTATCGCTTCCCTCGATTGCCTGGTACACGCGCTGTGTCCACTACACCAGCACCGAGTCTCGACTCAGGATTCTCTCGTTCTCTCGTGTCCTGTCTTGCGGTAATATCCTTTCCTAACCCTTTCCTCCCCGTCCTTCCCATCCTCCCCATCCTCCCTCTATTCTCTTTGCTCTTCTTTCAAGAGTTGAGACACGACTCCAACTAGACTCGTAGACCGTCCGAGAGCCCCTCTGCGTGAGCATCTTCAGGCTTGGGATCCCAAAGTAATGAAGGAAATGAGAGAACGAAAAGAATAGTGAGATGCAGATATAGAGATGGTATAGTGTATATAGGCCGAGAGAACCGACGACTCATAGCTCTGGCATCGTAAACACGTCCGCCAAATCACAAAACTGCCGCGTATCTTAACCTGTCTCGTATATAAATTCGTTATTCAACACACCATTAAGCCCGGGCCAAAGAAGAGACACCGCGACGCATAAATCGCAATTACGAACCGCCGAGAGAATTTGTCGCGCGGCATCTAAGCACCCTGCACGCTTCCTCCACCCATTTCTCAACACCCCACTCTCAACTCCGAACTGCTTTCTCCAATGCGCGTATACGCGCAGTCTAGTGCAACGTGACTTTATTGCGACTATCATACAGATCGCATTATCTTGATAATTCGCCAGAGACAACAAGAGAAAGAGAGAGAGAATCTTTGGCATCCCCTCTTTTTGCAGAATCCTTCGGAAGCCGATCTCTCGATGCGTCCTCTGCAATTTATACTCCGAGTGTACCGCCTGCTTCAATAAACGTTTCAATTACGATCCACGCACCGAGTCGGAGGACGCACGCGAGCGCCACCCACGTGGCTGCCGCTGCGCTAGCAACTTCTCGAGCGGCCGTGAACGCGAACTCATGTATTTCCGACGAGCCGAGGTAAATAAAAGATCGGGTAGGCATCGCTGGACCACCCGGGAGTTTGCTTCCCGAATCGATAGACGGGAGTAGGTAGTGGTCGCTTAAACGAAATCCACATCCACATCCGCAACCGCAGTCCGTGTGACGATTATTCTTTTAGGAGGATATACATCCTAGATGGAATCGGAGATCGTCTGGAGGAGTGGACCGCGGGAGCTGAATAAAAAAGGAAGAAAGAGAGAACTGGAGAACATAGTGATTCCCCGATCGCCCCCCTCCGTCTTGCGCATCCTGCCTGTCCTCTCTATTGCATTGTCTAATAGGAGGGTGATTTGTGGTCTGGCAAGCTCGTAGAGATTCGCGAGGGAGTCTGACGAAACGGGACGACGACGTCGTTGGTGACACGAGGGAGTTATCAGGATGGCACGCTCGAGCGATCTCATTGTGCCGGAGGGACGTCGAAGCGTCGCTTGTCAGGAGGAGGGCGGAAACGACGCGAAGGGATCGACAGCGAAAATAGCCCCGGACGATCAGCCACATTTTTGCGAAAAAGAGTTATGAATACATGAGGACCTTGAACGCACCCTTTCCATTTACGCCCTTCTTCTTTATTCTCCCCCTTGCAACTTCTGACTTCTCTGGCTCTGACTGACTCGCGAAAGGGTAGAATCCGAGAGCACGTAGAAGTGATTCTCGATTTCTGAATCTGGATTTACGAGAAGTAGTCATTGTTGGCTGGTGAGGGTCGTGTCTGTGCCCTTCGGTTCCCTTTCTATTCTCATGCGAATAAGTAGTAAAAGTGCCGCGGCGCGAATTCATCGAGCCCTCGTTAAATATTTGAGATACGCAGAGACGTCGATGTACTCGTAGTGGTGGCGATGATGGTTACGATAGTTACGGTGTTCGTGTTGGTGACTAGAAATGGAATGAGTTCGTTTACGCGGGGCAATACGTGTCGAGCAAACATCGCGGCTCTCTAATCTCTAATCTGCAACGTCAATGTAATATCCAGGAATGCGCGGCTGCAGAGTTCAGACCTTCAGACTGTCGGAGAGTGGACCTTCTCTATTCGTTATGAACGCACAGAAGGAGGAAGAAAATTAAAAAAAGACAGCGGAATGAATAGACGAATTGGTGAATAGGAAGTATGGAGGCGTCTCGCGTGTCCCTGGTGGCTAGACAAGCATTTGATCAGAGGGCCGCGAGTCTAATGAAGACAACAACAACTCCCATTGTCGTGTGCAGGATTATGGGACTGTAGGTGATAGGGAGGACCTGCGATGGTATCTCCATTATTTTTCGCCGTTATTAAAAATTCTCCGTACGAGCAGACAAAGAATTCGACAGGCATTGTCCCTCTCCCGCTGGGGTTTTTGTTCCACGTTAAATGTCAATGATTGTCGCGCGTACGTTCGAGTCGCCGTAATGCTTTGTCGAGAGGAATCAATCCTCGACTCCAGAGAGAAAGAAGAGAAAAAAGAGAAAGAAGGGAAAGAAAACACACTCGGCGCACCCTTTGTGCATCTCTGATTTTCCGAGCTTTCGTCAAGATCGTCGCGACGGATCGCACCCACTCTTAATAAGGACGCGGAGGAATGAAAAGGTCCGAAGATCTTGACAGTAGGAGTCAGTCTAAATAGCGTCGAGGCTACTCAGGAGGAAGAGTACAGGAGTTATTCTATGCCGAACGTCCAGCGTCGAGCGTCGAGTGTCGAGTCGCCGATCGTTAAATTTAACGCAGCGTTATCGACGGGACGCACCGTGGCTGCCGATGCTCGTGGAACGAGGTTTCGGCCCGTTCTCTACGGACATCGTAATGGTTATAGCACCATAGCACCACCGTGTGCAATCCCATTAGCACCGATGCAATTTACCCGATCTATCACACCCTATTAAACGATAGGTTGCGGCCCTGGTACCACTGGAACCTCACTCGCTTAACTCGTTCATTTCCATGGAATTTTTGGGGAATCTGTGCTGCCGCTCCTATTACTGCTGTCGAGGAGAAGACAGAGAAGAGAGAGAAGAGAGAGAAGAGAAGGATGAATTTCGCGAGGAAAATTCCCCTATTTTTGGCCGGCTTCTCGCGTTAAGAGGGAATCTCGAAACGTCAGCTGGCTCTTGAGTGAGTTGCGATTCCGAGCAGGCGTCGACTGGCTACGAGCGAAACTCGAAATCCGGCCTCGTAGGGATTCGAGGGTTTCCCAGAGATCTCTCGTTCGTACCAGCTGTTACAGTTTGTTAGCAAAGGAGCGCGGAACTTCGTCTTTCGTTCCGAAACCGAAATCTTCGCGCTCGTGTTTTCCCGACTTCACGCAATCCGGAATGAGGAACTTCCTACGAGGACGCGGTGCCCCTCGACCGTCCCACGGAGACGTCGTTGTCGCATGTAGACTAACCTTGGACGAATCTTTCTCGGGAATTCGCCCGGACGGTGGCATTTCGACGCTCCTGTGTTTGAGAGTACGACGCCGTGCTGTACCGGAGGAGGATATTCTCACAGTACTTAAGTGGTGGGCGTCGAAGAGGCGGGTCGGTACTGCGGCACTCTGGCACTCCAGCACTCTGTACGCGCACTCACTGCACGATAGGTCGCACACTCGAAACTGTGCTGGTGTCTCGAATTTACGGATAAGCACTTTGCGGCTATCCGTATCCCGGATAAGCCAGAGAGCCAGGATAGCAGGCAGAATTAAAAATAGGAAGAGACGACTGCAGAGCTGCAGCCATCGTCAGGATACGCCGAAATTAGGAGAGTATTAGAATTATGGCTATAAAGCATAGGAGGAATTTTCCTGGGTGCGCGACGCACGCGTCTCGACGCAGCGGAGCCTGTAATCATCTCGTTGCTACGGCCGAGGGTATTGTATGCGAGGAACCCGACGAGCTCGTCCCCGGACGGAGCGCGGATGATTACACGGAACGCGAACGAGCCTGATGCAGAGGACGCGACCTAATCAGTTCGCGCATTGTGAAACGCAAAATTACAGGAGAGCGCGAGCGACGGAAGGGCACTTTCGCCTCGGTCAATTAGCTGCGGAATATAACGTTAATTGGGCGGTTGCATCGAAGGGCCCTGATTCCCTCCCAGCAGGAACCCCGCGATCATGGAGATCGATCCGATTCTGATGCCGACGCCGACGCCGACGCCGTACCCGTAATCGTAATCGACGCCAATGCCGAAGGCAATTTCGAGACTGGCAACGCCGATGCCTAACGTACATACATATATATCCGTTAAATGGGCCTAGGACTGCTGGGGCTCTAGGGCCCCCCAGGCCTCAACCAGTAAGCCCAGCGTAAGCCCTGCTATTAAGCGTGCCAAGGTGCATCCGTCTGGGTAAACGCAGGCTTACTTCGATATCCAAATGCAAACAGAGAGCTTCCTAGTTGGCCAAAGATCTTCAACAGAGAGATACTCGGCCAGGAAGATCGTTGGCAAACTGTCGGACCAAAGTCCCACCGCTCGATTCTCTATTGTCTATTACTCTATTAGTCTATTGTCTATAGTCAACATTGAGTCGACTGTTATACAGCGGGATATAATGTTGTATTACATATACATGCTATAGTCGTAGATTGGACAGTATTATGGTGGCCCCTTTCGGACAGGTGAAATAATTTGTGGCCCGACTGCAGCTCGCCGATACAGGACGAAACGAGATCTCGTAGATGGAGCATCTTTCCCCTGGAGTTTAATTAGGCTGGCTTGGAGATATCGCGAGATCAGCAGCTCGTTAGCATGTTTTAATTGGCGGCTGTCAGTGAGATCGTTCGCTACGATAACTGCCTTCCAAGCGTGCCCCTCGTCGTTGACGAAGCTCATACTCGTCCTCGTCGTCGTTGCACTCGTGGTCATTCTGAAAATTCTCCCGACGGCGAAGAATCCACGTCGTTAACCCAAAAACCCGCAAAAACTCTCTCGAGGATGCGTCCCGCTGGGTGAGGCGTGGTGGACCTGTGCGTCGAGAGAATCACGGAGAGTCCGGATCCCTATGGCGTAAGCCGTTCTACGTGACGGAAACTGTATTTGCGAGAGCGTCAGCCGTCGCGCGTGATCAGATTATACGGCCAGTGCACATGGAAGCACATAGCGCCACGCAGCGCGTGGCGATAAATCGGGAGGATGGCGAACGTCATCGATGAGCAGTTACGAATTGAGACGGAGACCAGGCAGCAATGAAAAGAAGAATCGAAAAGAAGAATCGAAGAGAAGGCGAAGAACGCGAAGAACGCGAAGAAAGGAGTGAAGCGAATGGAGCGAATGGAGCGAATGGAGCGATGCTGGTATCGCGAGCTTTATATCTCCGGCAGATGCGAGCTCGGGCCGCACTTCGTATGCAAATCAGACTCCGCCCTGAATAAAATATTAACCGACCATCGAGCGTCCTCTTCCTTTTGCTATTGTGCCTCTACCACTTTCCACTCCGGGTAGTAGTTTTGCGTAGGTCGTTGCGACGCCCGCGCCGCTACGCAACCGGTAGTATAGCCTTTATTTTTTTTAGGAGCCTAGAGAGCGACGGGGGAGACTGACAATGAGAATGGGAGTCTCGATGCTTCTCGTTGAACAGAACGCGAGACGTCGCGACGCCTCCCGCTTTCCATTCCCCACCTTCGGGCTTTTCTCGCTCAGCCTGATTCCAATCGACGCTTCGTTATCTCTTCGCCGAACGGATTCTCGTTAGCGCGTTTTAATTATGAGTCAGCAATACAATGGAATTCGCATCCGCGAACGTAGTTGCCTGACGTCGTGACGCTTCGCGTCTTTCACTTTGATTTTCTCCCGAATCCCGCTTGTGCTTCCTCAGCTTCTTGAATGTCTTTGAAATTTGTGTATCGCAGCTTCGATCTGACTTGACAGCCCCGAGAGTCGCTGAATAACGAGGATGTCAAACAGAAAGCTGTTGGTGGCGTCGCGACGCGCGATCGACGAAACTGCATCGCGTGAAATTTAATTGCAGCTGCCGCTACCTGTGAGTCAGCCCGTGTTTCGAACTTTGTGTTCGATTCCCAGCGTACCGACCGACGACGACGAGCAAACGCGACAGTTTTACCTTTGTCAGGAGCAAGGCGACTAGCCATGCGCGAAATTACGTAGTTTCGCACGGGAGTTTTGCACGTGAGAGAAAACAAGGGCCACCCGTCCCTCCGTCAGCCTGATGGAACGAAAACGAACTCGACCAGAATTCTCTCTCGCAGCCGCAGCCTCCTGGTCCACGTAGGTGGCTCGTTCGAAAGCAGAACGAATCCAGGCAACGTCAACTCCCGCCCAACTTTGTTGTCTTGCCACGAGTCACCGGCCTAATCTCCGCCGCAGAGAATTAGAATCTTCGGAGGGAGAGGCTGTGCAGCAACTCGAAGGAGGTCCAGCCGTTCAGCCATGGGAGCCAAATAAGAATGAGAAATAAAAGCCGAGAAGGGGCTAACAGTTGTTCCATTAAAAGGACGAGGTACTCGAACCTTACGGAGCCCAGCCGGTGACTCAGCGGGCCAACCGAGCCGAGAGAGCCGATAGAGCCAAGTGAGAGCAAGAGAGACGAAGAGAGAGAGAGAGAGAGTATATCGACGAGAGCGAACGAGTAGCGAGTAGGTACTCCAGAGTAAAAGAACCCGAGTGCGCGCCCGGTAATTGATTCACCGTGAAACGCTACATTAATTTGTAATAGACCATGTGTCCTACACGCCAGGTACCCTACTCGCTTACAAGGGCCCCGTGTGCTTCGTATTAATTATTCGGGACCCTTGCTAGGAAGATGCTATCCATCCTGGTGTCCTCCTGCTTCCCTCTTCCCTCTTCCATCCTGTCGGAACACCTCTAAGAAGCCTCGCGTCGCGTAATCGTCGCGACGCAAACCACACGAAGGCCGAAATTTCCCTAGTGTTTGTCGCGCGTCGTTGCTTCGAGAACTCTTCTAAAGTTTCGCTTGATGGCGCTGGAGAGTACGAGAGAGACAGAGATAGAGAGAGAGAGAGAGAGAGAAAGCAAGAGGGAAAGAGAATAGAGGGTGTGCATGTGCGTGTAAGAGAGAATCTATCGGAGCGCAAACAAGAGATACGACTCCGTGAGAGAATCTTGCGAGTTCCAGGAATCTTCTCCCCGTTCCCGGAGTACATTTGTGCGACAACAAGAATGGTAAGAGAGGGAAGGAGAAGTAGAACGAGGAGGAAAATTTCGTAGGCGTGGAGGAGTATCCGCGTAGCTCGACACGGAGCCTCGTAAAACGGTATTGGCGTTATAAAAGGGAAATCGCTGGGGACGCTTAGTCGATGAGAGCGACTGAAGGCTCAAGGGATGGCGGGACACATTCGCGGCGCCATTGCTACGGAAACCGACGTGTTTATATCGGCAATTAACAAGTTCAGCAGTTATGGAGAGAATCGGGAGGGAGCGACGCTCGTGAAGGCGCGTTTAACAGCGACGCGACGCGACAGACAGCATCGATTTGCCAATCGAAAATCACGTCGGGACGAGCGTCGCGAAGCTGCGGGAAACGGGCAAATAATAATTCGCAGGGCTACGATTTTGGCTGACTCGCGGAAAACGCACGAAGCAGAAACGCGAACCGAGGAGGCCCTTGGCATAAAGAGAATCAGAGGGACCAGAGAAATCCTGAACGGACAAAAATATAATTGCTTGTCGAATCGTTCACGCGTAAGTCTTTTTGATATAGCAGCTACCCGCTCCGATTTGCGAATGCGATTTTCGCAAAGAGCGGATTACGTTGAAATTCATTCGGGGTAATATTTGCGCTAGGGGCCAGGGGGATTGGATACTTGCGGCGAACGTAACTACAACCCGTATAGATGAATCGAGACCCCTCTTACCACTTTCTCTAATTATTTAGGAAATGTTCTGTCCCTCCCTCAGCCACTCTCCCTAAAGTAGCCAGAAGATCGATCGGGTTACACGTGAATTCTCAAGTCCAAGAGCGCAAAGTAGTGGGAATCTCTAGAGCTGCCTGGAAAGACGCCCACGTGTCTCCAAATGGTCTTCGAGGCTGAGTTACTACCGCGATACGCAATATCTCATAGACACGGCTGAACCCCGATAATGGCTGCTATATGGCCAAGATAAATTTATACGTAATTCCAGCGCACGGAGTAGCTCTAGCTGGTGGGCGAACCGACCGACCGACGGACGCAGGAGTATACACGGTTAATGATATTCTTAGCGTGCACTTGGGGAGCCTCGCGCCGAGTGTGCGTCCCGTGTGCGTCCCGTGTGCGCCACACATAAAGTGGAAACACGTGTGACACGATGCCGATGCTATCGGCGTCCATGGCGCCGCTAGGCGAGGACTCCGATCATTTTAACGGAAGTCCGCCCCGAGAACTCTAACTCGAACCACACGACGTCTAGAAGACGTCACGTCCTCTCTTCTCTCTCTCTCCTTTCACCGTCCTTTGCCCAATACGTAAAAATAACATTGACTAAAGCTTCAATGAAAATAATTTTATCTTATCTACATGAACTACAATCAATATCAGTTCCACTGAAATGACAATTTTCAGTGATCCAGGTGTTTCTACGTTAGATGCTGGGAACAATTGGGCGAGGAGGATGTTCGTGGAGGTTAGGAAGGCAAGTAAGCAGTTACTCAGAGAGAAACGGAGGTTGCTCGACGCTGCTGCTGGACGAATCTCCAGGAAGAATTTCACGCTCCGCCAAGCGAGAGACTCTACTCCAGGGATTGCCTTAAATTGATCCGTCGTCCGCCGCCCCCCCCCCCCCCCGCAACTAGCTACCACCACTAGTTACTTGCTTGTAGCCACTCCGATCCTCTTCCCAACTTTGCTTCGCAGCGCGTATCTATTTTCGCATCCAATTCATAGTCATCCTCGACGCTAGGATATCCCGTTGTTTCCTGGACCCCTTCTCTTTGCTTCCTGTTCCTCGTTGCGTTCCCTCGAAGCATTGTTCGCACAAGGGAGAAACCCATTGGGGAAAATACGTCGTTATGCGAAAAAGAAAAGAAAGTGAAAGACAAGAAATGAAGAAGGAAGGAAGGAAGGAAGGACGCGTGGTAACGACTCTCTCGTAGTTGGGAGTCTCCTCTTTATGTTCGAGATTCTCCCTCGCAAAAGGCAAAGAGTAAAGAGAGGAAGAAAGGATACGCAAGGAGGGTAGGAATAAAGGGAATAAGAGTACGAGGGTATGAGGGAAGACTCCTTACGAGTGATTTCGCGCTACGATCCTTCTTTGCTCTCTCGCAACATCCCCTCTATTCTGAATTCAGTGCTGGAACCCTTAGAAGCGATCCCCCTTTTTTTCCCACGAGAAATCCAGTCCAGCATCCCGTGTTTTAGTTTGAAAGTTTCGCTCCGAACTCGGGGCGGAGCCCGATGCGTCGACCTGATGTTTTTCGCAAGAGCTTCCAAATTCGCAAACCCTCTAATGTCTAATGGGCTAGAGCCCTGAAGGTTCTTAGGCGCCACGCCGACCGCGAACGTCAATTAGAAGAAGAGTCACTCTCTCACGCTTAGCGAGTGCCCTTGGGGGATTCGTTGACAAAGTGACAATTACGGGGACTGCTGCGTGAGGGGCCTCAAAGTCACGTGCGCTCTCGTGTTACATTTTCATTCGGCTAATTGCCTTTTCATCGAATCCCTTGCCTCCTTTTTTTTCACTCTGTCCTCTTTTTTTTCAATGGGAACATGGACGCGAGCCAACTACGGGCGGGGCTGAACGTCGAGAGGAAAGAGGATGCTAAACGAAACCTTTTTAGATACAAGATATGTTGTGGTCGCTGTCACGTTTCTTCTTCTTTGGCAAAGTACTTTGCAGTTTATTGTCGAGAGACTATTCCTTTTCCCGGATTCTCTTATTTCCTCATTTCCTTTCGAGGCAGAATATTCCTCGACTCGATTATTCTGTCATTTGGTGAGGAGGTAGGTGATGTGTTCGTGGTACTGGATGCGTGCCAAGACAATTCCAGTGTTGAGTAAGGAAGAGAATTGGTAGTTTGGTTGGTTCCTCGGTTTCTCGAGGAGGAATTCCTCTGGCGGACCTGGAGCGTTAAACTTCCGGCGTCGGGAAGACCCTCGGGATAATTCTCGGTGTGTTTTGCGTGCGGCGAACAACCTCGTGTAACTCGAGGCGAGTCGACTGGAAGGAACGCAGAACAAGTAGAAGCAGAGACAGAAGTGAACTAGAACGCGGCAGAAGACAGGTAGGCGCGGGAGAAGGTAAGAGAATTAAGCGAAGGATGAGAACGAAGAGAAGGAGGAAGTCTTAGGACTTATGGTAAGCCGGCACCATCGCCGTCGCGGTGCTGGATAAGGAACGGCGACCGACCGTTCGTGCGGAGAACCGACACGCCAGTAATTGGATCGTAGAGGAACCTCCTCAAATTCGTCCCGATAAGCTTCAGGAACTTCCCAACGGCTGCTCGACCCCCTCGTCGCCGTCTTAGCTCCCTTCCTCTTGAGTGTCTTCGTGGCGAACCGCGTTATTAACCCGCGATCGGGCTCGCAGTAAACAGCCAACTGGAAGCCACCAGACGAGACGCGCTAACACCGGCAAATTCCCCCGATAGATTTATGGAATAACTTTGTATCCTCATCCCATCGGTTCGGAGACCACCCGGCATCTTCCTAAGAAGGAGCCAAATGGGCGCGAGCCAAACCGAGTCAAACCGAGTCAAACCGAGCCAAGCCGAGTCAAGACGAGTCAAGACGAGCGAGTCACTCTATTGCGTTTAGCACTCGTTCTTTGGATCTTAGAAGGAAATTCGGTCTCAAGTAGACCGAGTAGACCGAGTAGACAACGCTCCCCAGGGATTTCCATAACCGGGTCGAACGGACTGCGACGCCATGTCGACCGAGCTGTCGCTGCAACCGGTGCCACGACCAAACGGGATTCCTATTTCACGGGTCACCTGCCCGGAAACATCCTCCCGTCTCTCGCCTCTTCATCTTCCTCTTACTCCTTTCCTATTCATTTTTCCCTTTTTCATTCCCTTCGATCGCTTCCTTTCTTACACTCTTGCTTGTCGAGATCCTTTTGGCACCGATGGGACTGGTCCACCGCTACACTCCCTACGACGTCCTTTGATCTATTGTTTCGAGAAAGGAGACATCACACGAGCACCCCCAGGGAACGTCGTCGTCGTCGTCGTCGTCGTCGACGTCCTCGTGAGAATAGTAGCGTGACAAAAATATGAGTTCTAATTTGACGAATGAAAAAGTTTTAAGGAGCAAAGCATCCGTCGACAAAAGATTCTGTGCCGAAGAGCAAGCACTGCTCCCTCCCTCACCCTCTCGCTCTCTTCACGATTGAGAAGAGACGTCAGGATACTAGAAGACGAGGGCAGCCGATAGGAGATGAAGCGAAGGAGAAGATGTTGTTCGGTCGAGGGTGGGCAAGGGTTTCTTCCTGAACGCGTCATCCCTTGCAATTAACGTTACTCGACGTTACTCCTCGCGTACGATTATCCATCAGGTATTTCTCTCTTCCTCTCTTCCTCTCCTCCTCTCCTCCTTGTACGGTAACACAATGTATCCGGAGGACTGGCTCCTCCTTCTAATCTAAGATGGATTCGTGGCCGTTGCAGCCTCTCGAGTTCTTCCTTCTTGATCTTGACGGGACTCGCCAACTACCATTAAAAGGCTCGGGGCCTTCTCCACACGCACACAACACGTCAGCGTGTACTGTCTGATTACTTGATAGACGCAACCCTCGAGGATTCTCTCTTCCCACCACCAGGAATTGATACTCATATTCTGATGGAGGTCCAGCAAGGACAGCTGAAAGCATATTAAACACGTGGGAAAGAGACTCGAGATCCATTCTGACGTAACTCACCGTGCTGATAGCGATGGCAACGGCAGCAGCGACAGTCCCAGTCAATGAAAAGGGATGATTGGGAACCATCTGCATCAGGACAATCCCAATCAGAAGAAAGACGATGCCAAAGAGAAATTCGACGAGGTATCCCCAGTCGCTGCTCATGTCCACCTAATGAAACGAAATGAGGGAAGATGTCGAGTGGCTATAAACTATGGGCAGAGCAGGCTAATGCGAAACACTTACCAGACCGAAGCAGGCGATGGCTACGCCGCAGAGTTTTATGGCCGCTACCGCAAGAAAACAGCTGGTTACGAAGCCACGAGGTTCCCAGCTCTCTGTCTTCGTCGCGGTTAGTACAGACAGCAAGAAAACCACCCAAGACACGTGCTTGTCGGGAAAAAATGTCTTTCAAAGAACTTTTTCCTTCGCTTCGTGGACGAAAAATTTATATGCGAAATCTTACCGCGATCGATACCAGGGGTATCTGAGCACAGAGTAGGCGGGGACCTCTGAACAGCAGACAGTGTAGCAAACCGAACAGGACCAAAATAAGCCTAAAAATATTGGCTGGTTCTTTTGCATGCTTCAAGAGTATCACAGTAGCTGTAGTCGCACTTACGCGGAAAGTACAATTGCGGTTACGCGAGTCGAGAGAATTTCCCTAATGGCCGATCTGCAAATAAATTCTCAGAAGAAAAATTGACTCCTGTCAAAAATTGAACCTGCTTCTGATACTCACGAGTATTCGATCGTTGCGATACCAGCGAGAACGGCGCGATCTACGATTTCAACGATCATTACGCCAACAACGGCGACTCTACGATTAACGTCGTCTTCGAAAAGGCCCACGTAGGGATGCTCAAAGAAACACATCTTTCTGGAAGATCCTGGAAAATCCTGCTTCCTGAAGGACGAGTCCATTCGTTTCGTAAGAATTCGTCTGTTTCGTCTTTCATCTTTCGTCGTTCTTTTTCGTGAGCGAGATTTAAATTTGTCAAAGAAAAAGGACACGTCGCGACGTAGTTCACTATCATTTTGGAAGGCACCCTCGGTCCTGAAAGCCTTCTCGTTTTTCCTGGAAGGATAACTTTTATTTTCGTTCCGCCAGAGACGACGCTGGACGTCCATTTGTGCGATTAAATTTCACGCGGCGCGTCGAGAGAACTTTACAGACTGCCCCTACCCACCTAATCCACGAGAGCGTCCCGGCGCTTCCCTTATGTAGCCGGTAGATCAGAACGCTGACCCGTTAGCCAGGTCCTCGTCGACGTCGCCGTCGCCGTCGACATCTACTTTGACAAGACTCGCCATGGTGAGAGGATCTCTAACGAGGTCGAAAATGGCTAAATGGGAGGAGTAGGTATCGGCAGTATACTATATCAGTGGTGATCGGAGTGTCGGGGCGTCGGGACGTCGGGACGTCGGGGCGTCTCCCCTTTTAGCATATCGTTACTTCGGAAGACTCGAGTACGGCTGCGTTTAACGACCAGCACCCTCGCGCACCCGACAAAAACCTACCCGGACGCGCAAAGAGTGCTTTCGACGTCTCAATTGACTCGGTAACCTTCTGATTTATAGACCAATTCACAATGGACGCCATTCTCGACTCTGGTTGTTTCTGACGCTCTCTGTTTTATTCTTTCTTTCAGTCTGCCGCTTTTGAAAATGTCTTCTGGAACAAGTGAACCAGCTCGCGTCGTCGACGTCCTCGTTTTCCGCACGAATTACGATCGAGCTTAGTTCAATATTGACCGGCGCAAACGTGTGGCGAATATTATCACATCATCTGCATAATATTTGTATTCAGTCGGTGCGGCTGAAGCGCGTCTGTAATTACTTGCCTCGCGGAGAGTAGACGGGATAGGTAGATGGACTGTGTTGCTGTTAGGCTGTTAGGGTACGGGAAACGGGTAAACGAGCATTCGGGTACATTGGACTCCCCGAGTCCTGGCACTTATGCAAATCCTCCTTTTTTATAGGATGAGACAGGGAAAGGGAGAGAGGTAGAGGGAGAATGGGATAGCTGGCCATATTGGAAAGTAGCTGCAGTGTACATATACCTACTGCAAAGGACAACCGATAATGGATATCATCGAGACGCGTCCCCGAGACTTTTCGATCCAATTTAGTGAGAAGACACCTTCTAAGGTTTCTCCTCGGCGCACTCTCTTTATCTTTTTTCTCTTCTTCGTCGAAGATTTCCCCATCGCTTCCGAACGAATACGTCCCGTCGCGAAACCAACGAGAATCCGGAAAACGAGTGGATCTCTCCTAATGGGCTCTCCCTTCGATGCCAATCGCAAACCCATGGAGTTTCGGATCAGAGCGAAAGTACGTTGATTATGAATCGAGCTGATTGCCCGAGTGTGTCGAGTGTGTCGAGTATTCGAGCAGTGTCCACAAAAGCGGTAATGCCGTCGGCGCGTTTCCCCCAGGTTCCCAACCCAGCTCCGGCCCAGCTCCGGCCCAGCTCCAGGTTCGTCGGCAACTCACCCTCTTCTCAAACGATTATCCACTCGCGATCTCTCTTCAGGACGCGAGGGAGAGGCTGAACGGCCGTAACGACGTATTGTGAGGACTCCTGGTGCAAAACCCGCGGGAGTATATCTACCTAGGGAAAATTGAATCGTACGACTATCAAGGAGTTTCCTAGACTCGAGACGGACCTCTGCCAACCGCAGCATCCCGGTACGTCTTCCTGAAAGGCGATGATGGAGTCTCGAGCTGCGAGCTTGAAACCTGAATAGGGAAAGGGAGGGATTTTCGAGAGTTTGCTGAAAGCGCGAGGAGAACTCTTAGCGACTCATGAATTAGTGATCGTCATCGCAGTCTTTCCACTTTCCAGGAGAATTGCTCTCTTACATGCTTAGACACTTTGGTACAATCAAGTCCTGTATCGGCCGTCTGCGCGCCCTCTCACCCTTCTCTATCATGCATCCTCTGAAATATTGAGAAGCCTGGCAATAAGGGCTGGTAGGTAGCGAGGGAAGGGACGTCGCAGGCGCATCGGAGGGATATGCGTCACTAAAGGAGCCCTTGATCCGTGCAAAATACGTCGAACCTGTCGGCGCCCTGCATAGGGGAGCCTGTGCTTATTCACCCCTGTGAAAAGTTTATTCGTTCAGCGCGTGTCGTTCTGCGAATGTCGCGAGCAGCCCTTTTTTTTTAGTCGTTACGTCGAAGGCCATGCTGCACTCTTATCATCGCCGTCGTGTCCTTTGTTTCCCTCCTCATGTTCCACTGACATCATTCGTTCGAGCGAATGAAAACTCCAGAAGTACACCTGGGTCCTGTCGTGATTGCAAAGCCATTGCATCGCGTCCGTCATTGGATTGCGACGTTTTCAGTTTTTCCGGTAGTTTTCAAACTTTCTCGCCCGATCCACCCTTTCGTAATGTCACGTCCAAATAGTTGCTTCGACTTCCTCGGCTCCCTCGGCTTCGACTTTACTTTATGTTAAGATCTTTCGACGGAGAGTGTTCTAAGTCTCCGTCTCTCCGAACGACTCTTCCAGTGTTTCGAGGTTATCCCGAACCAGATCGCAGAGAAAGGATCAGGACTCGACTGGTAATAAAGAGCTCCCCTCACGCAAGTAAAAGCAAGGAATCAGGGGGAAGCAGGAACTGGTTGGGACTCTGAAGTTGGAAGGCTGATGCACGAGCCACTTCCCAGCCGATACACAACATAAAGTCCCGTCGTTGCCGTTAAGCGGGTTTTACGGGAACCATTGACGCCCCTTCAACGCATTCGCCGTCCTTTACCGCCCTTCGCCCTTCGCTCTTCGCTCTACTATTACACGTTAAGAAAGTATTGCCAGGAGTTGGCCCTTGCGGGTGCAGGAAGTATAGTCAAAGGGATCCCCCATCGCTTATTGTAGGCCATGGAGCGTTAACGCGCGTGATGTAACGAGCCGCCAATTTTCATTAGACTCTTCGAGTTGCAATACGAGCCGTCAATTCGGCAGACGCGACGCGTAAATAGAGCATGTAAACAGCACGCAGAATTAAATCTGTATTTGAACGCAAACAGGAAGCGCGAAATGTAGCAAAATTGAAAACGTGATATCGAAACTGAATCGCAAAATATTTCCCAGATTCGCCAAGTAAAGGATCGAGCGTTGCGCGGCATCCGATAGCCTGTTAAGGGTTCTCGAATTGGTCTCTCTGTAGACATTACTAACTAACAGTAAACTTGTTGAAAACTAAAGGAAACTGCAGGAGTCAGGCCCCAAGGATGGAGAACCTAGGTAAACGAGAGAAATCCTATGGTGGGCATCCTGCGCGTCATTCGATCCAGGACAAACAGGCTTATTCTAAAGTCATCTCGCCTTACCGCTAATGCTGTTTGCTATGCTTCTGAGAGCGAGTTGTTGCTGCAGTCACAGTGCTGACGTTGCTGCCACTGCTGCCACTGCTGCCACCACTGCCAGTACTGCCACCACCGTCACCACTGTCACCATCGGCACTATTGCCATCACACTAGCGACGCTCTCTCTCTTTCTCTCTCTCTCTGAGAGAATATGCTCGAGAAACGCGAAGCTGCTGAGAATGATGTGAAATATAACTCAGCCATCCAGCATGTAACGTATAACGTATCTGAAGGATCGGACATCCGTCCGCCTTTTATGCGTTTCATGCCTTTTATGCCTTTTATGCCTTTTATGCACGATATTACTGCTTTATTTACGTGCTCCATCCCACAGTCCATATTCCACGCGGCAAATAATACCGTTTGAGCGAAGCTAGTCATCGACTACCGGCAACTTGCAGCATAGGGGCATATTTTTCTCCCCCGTGTGCTCTGTAAAAAAGCATTTCCATTTGCCATGGTCCTAATATCGCTGAGTGCTCGGCCGCTCGAGGCTTCAACCAGGCTACAGGCAACCTACGTGCAACGCCGACCTACAGGGGAACCTACACTCTCTCTTCACTGTGTTTCCCTACCTTCGGCTGTTTAGCGAATATTAAAAATGTTCCGATCGGCGCACTGCACCCCCTCAGGGTGTCGCTATACCTGCGCATCCACTTCGCCAACCTGACAAACCTGGCAAATCTAGCTCCTCGAGTACGCTCTCCTTCAACCTCCTCCCCGTGCGCTTTGTCGCGAACCAGGCCTTCGTATCCTCGTACCTACCACCTACGCGACACAATGGGCATTATGCAGCCTGACTCGAGGTAGGCGAAGGTATGCAAGAGGAGAGCGGGACTTCCATGATTCCAGTTCCATCGGAGCACAAGCAGCCGAGCAGCCAGCAGGCAGCTACTGGCTGCACTGCACTGACCTGTGAAGGGGCTGCACGAGAGGTCGTCCTCGATGTAGGAGTCCATGTCTGTGGGAGGTGGAAGTGGCGGAAGTGCAGCGTTTAATCACGGAAGGTCTCGCTCTCGGTAATCGCAGGGACAATGCCTGTTGACCTGCCTCGCGCAACTTGACGCCGAAGGCCACGTGCCTAGGTACGCGTGTTCCTAGATTAAAGTGCGACAGTACGTCACTGCGAGAGCCCAAAGGATGCTCCTGCTGTAGCGACGTTTAAGCCTTCATCTGTCACACCCAAGAATTCGCTTGGCACTGAATTCATACACGGGTGCGTATGGTACATTTTGGAATTCCTTGCAAAAATAAGAATGGCAGCCGTTACTATACCTATAGTGGCTCCCGATGCCGAAGGCAATCCAATACGCACTACATTGAAGCCAAGAGTACGTAATGCCCAACTGAGGATCTACGGATCTACGGATCCGGTGAGGTGTGTACAAGACAGTATATCTCTATATATCCCCTGACGTGTAGTACATCCTTCGAGGTGGCGAGAAGGATCGCGATTTGGGATCGTACGGGCAATTGCGCGAATCGACCGATCAGATTGGCTCTCACAGGCTTACGAGCGTTTCGCACGCAATGACACGCGAGGCCAAGAACACGAGAACACTCCTTTACTCTACTGGAGCTTCTCCTAAGGCCTGTAAGGCCGAAGATATATGGGAACTGACCGGCGCCACCTTCCAAAGCCACGGAAACGCCATGGAATTAGCCGGCTAGTGGGTGTTACAACGTTAGCCTGGAATTACTGGAGACTCAAAGCATAAATTCCTACGGGGTGGCCTGACGACCTCCTCTAACCTTCCCATAATCCGTTGCCAGGATTTTTGTGGACATACATTTTTTCCCGCAAAAAAGGCAAACGCATAGTTTTCTAACAATTCGAATGAGGGAATTCCAGCCGGCTGGCAGCCTTTGCCAGCAGCCACTAAATTCTGCTTGTACTCGCTCCACGTGTGCGCTTCTCTGCTTTTTTCAGTCTGGTTTCGGCTCAACTCGAAGCAAATACAAATACAAATGCAGTGAGACCGCGAACGTTATCGCTCGGTATCGACTAATGGGCGAAAACGCATGCAAGTACTCGAAAGGGGAGGGAGCTTTACGACTTCGTCCAGTTGGTGGCTTCCGCTTCGATAATCGCTACAGACAAAGTATCCAAGTCTGCGAGTCTTCCAGCTGACAGAGAGGGGACGGTAGGAGAGGGAATGGAGTTGAGAAAGAGTAAGGATAAGAGAGTCTCGCGTATCTCGAAGTGGAATCAGACTCAAATCCAATTATCCGATAATCCAGCAGACTCCCCCGTTCCTCCCCGATATCTGCAGCCATCCCCATATTTCCCCTTCTGCAGGAAACACTCGAAAGACTTTCCCAAGGAGATCTACGACGGAGTCGAGAAACACCATTGACACTGGCAAAAACTGCAGACGCCATGCTTTCCTCTCCCCTTCTCCAGGTTTCCCATCGACTACCTTACTCCTGCATCAGCCCATCGGAACTCGAATCGTCGCACTTCAGCACGCCGCGGCGTCTGGCGTCGACAGGATAAAGAGGCGCTTCTACATGCATTCGCGTCACATCCTTCGAACGCGCCGTTAGATAAGGCACGTTCGCCACGATTCGCGTTGCAGCATAAATCCCCTCGACCTCCCGCAAGCTAAAGGTACCCACTTGCTACCGTAACCCGGCAATCCTCGAGGATCTCCAGCCAGGACCGATTTTCTCATTCCCTCGTTCCTTGACTACCAGATTTCTCGATTAGCCAAGGAATTGCTATCCAGCAGGAACCGGAAGGAAAAAAGAAAGTCCAGGAGGTCTGACTTTGAGTTTCTCCGCGGTGGGAGAAAGTGGCCGTAAACTTGGCCCTTAAGCTTGGCAAGTAAGCTCTCGGTAAGCCCTCGGGCCTACCGACGGCAATAATCGCGATCGCGTAAGCGTCCGGTATAGTCTGGGGATTATCGGCAGCCAGGATTCCATATCGATCGCACGAATGGCCAGTCGCTCCAAAGTAATAAGTAATAAGCTAACGACGCCACGACTGCATCGCGAAGGTCGTGGACTCCTGGAGGAATGGTTGGACGTGTGCATGTCGTGCTGCCGGACCCTTAAAAGCTCTCGTTACT
The DNA here is from genome assembly GCA_030142225.1 of Pachycephus smyrnensis. Classification (NCBI taxonomy): domain Eukaryota; kingdom Metazoa; phylum Arthropoda; class Insecta; order Hymenoptera; family Cephidae; genus Pachycephus; species Pachycephus smyrnensis. The sequence continues at coordinate 492,003 of JARQST010000246.1, read as the reverse complement.
CATGTTTAGCAGGAATTGACGGGGCTTTTAAATCGAACGGCTGCCGAACCAGCAGTATACCTCCAGGAAGTCGGGCTGGTTGGCGGCTATAGTCGTAGTCTGGGATCTACGTTTGAGGTTATGGTTAAATGTGTTTGAAGCAAGCAGCATAGGGACCGGTACCAAAGGAGGAGTAACGAAGTGCGAAGGGATCGATACGAGTTCCGTAGGTGCGCCATCTCGAGCGCGTGTTTCCGCGGCTTTGGTAATCCTTTCAAAATACCATGTACACTGCTACGGAGACTTATTACCATAAAGCGAGCTTTTCGCGGACCGCTCTTTTATGCTTGTTTTAAAATATTTGAGCTTTATGAACGCGCGAGGGTGCATAAATTATACGGAATTTCATGGGAGACAAAGGGGAGTCGCGGGAAATGACATCGTACCACCGTTCTGGGCCTCTGAAATTTCGCCCCTTGCTATCCATTTCCGCTTTTGCCAGCATGTTCCTGCCCCGTGTCGGGTGGCCAACGCAGGCAACATAGGTAGCCGAGGCGCGAACCCGGAAAACTGGGAAAACTGGGAAAACTGAGAAAACTGGGAAAACCAGGAATCCTAAAACACATAGTCCGACGTAGGCACTGTTTAGCGGGTAACGCTGCTGATCCCGATAATTCGTTCCGTCACGCAGTCCCTGTTCCCGCGGCCATGTCTTCTTCCTCTTCCGAGAAAACGGACAGGGATTAACGAGAAAAGAGGGAAGGTATTCGTCTTATTTCAGACAGGAGGAACAGGGGTAGCAAGAGGGCGGAAGGGGCAACGGAAGGAGAAAAAAAGATGAGTAAAAGGGGGAAAAAGGGAAACCTTAGCTGGCTGCTGCACCTGAGTTCTTGGAGAAGAAAGAAATGTGCCTCGTGACGAATCTTATTCCCAGGTTCTTCTGATCCGGGATTCCCGCGCTGTAACTCGCGGGAGACATCAAGCGACTACCCATACGTGTATACGTATAGACACAGGAACTCTATATCTATATAGGTATTTCGCAAAAGAGTCGAAGGAACAGAACGCAGATCTTAGGGGGGTTAGGACTGTTAGGAGGAAAAGTCCGCAAGCTTCGTTAATTGCAGTCTCTTGGAAGAGCATTCTTTGAAGAACCGCTTTAGAATTCGTCTCGTTTTATTCGACTCATCCACCCTCAGTCTTGACGCCTAAGCGTGCCGACTTTACTCTGGAATATGTATATGTATAGTCCCGGCACTTCACTAAGCGCCAGAGATATTTTAATTGTCGGGTCGAACCTCAGGGCGCAGGTTTTAATACAAAAATTCTTGGAGGACGGCAGAGAGACAGGATTACAAGAAGGCGTTTCCATGGCCTCTCCATTACGGTTCGAACCTCCTCGTTATCTCGTTAATGCCTACAAATTCGTGTTGGCCCGTACTTTCCTGTACTTCAGTGTACTGTACTATACTATAGTAGTAGTAGTAGTAGTAGTAGTAATAGTAGTAGTACCGCAGTTGCCAGTTATCTAGTGCCCAGTCCATTCGAGTCTGAGCGTCTCGACGTCCCGGCGTCTCAGGTGTTCCCAAGATTTCTCCTGCCCAGCCCAAAAGAATACAGGGCACCCGTAGATTGGTAAAAGTTCTGATGGAGAGAGGGTGAGAAGAAGGAGGGTTGGGACATCGTAGCAGAGACTCGATAAAGAGGACTCGAGCTCGTTAACATGCCCTTCCGATAACCTTAAATCTTTTGTGCCGGAGAGCGCAATCGGGAATTTTTCTAAATAGCTGGAATTAAATTGGATCGGATTCTTGAAGGTCTTTGGCGTTCCGAATCACTCGGGTGTAACAAATTAGGAAGTTCAAGTCCTGCGACGCGACTCACAATTTTCGACGTGTAAATACTAAATGCTTGAGTTTCGTTAAACATGACTGGTGTTTGCATTTAATTGGACAGGTGCGGCATCCACTATAGCCGAGGATTCTGGGTTAATGCTGGAGGCGCTGGAGGTGCTGCAGTCGCTGGAACTGCTGGAGGGATTCGTTGGCTATGGACGGAACTTTAATATCGCGACTGCCGCTTATTTCGTATGCATGCCGCGGCAGGCTATTTCTCCCTTAGTCCCTGCGGCCACCCTTAGGTATTTCGAGGAAACCCTGCGAACGCAATGGGTCTCCAATCCCGTGGCGTTTGCGTTCTCGTTCGCTCTCCTCTTTCCCGGTTTCCTGTTAGTCGTTTACCGTCGTTTACCGTCGTTTACAGCCGAGTATCGCCGAACATCGCCGATCATCGCCGATCGACACTCGCATGAAAGCGATGTTGTTGTTCCTCGAGTGCAGGAACAAGTGAGGGAAAGAGGCTGACGCACGCGCTCGTGTGCCTATCAAGGCCTAAATTAATAAAAGCCGAGGGTGTAAAGTGGTTGTGGGAACAAGGGATACACGAGAGGGTGCAGGCAGGCGGGGATCTTTCTGATTTATATCCTTGCCCGCGGGGATGCTGCTTTGCCCCATAAAGCATGATAAATACTCGCCCCGCGACGCGCACGGCCGATCTAGCATCTTCCTCTTTAAAGTTCTCTCGTTCCGTCGTCCGTTTTGCGGTCCTCCGAGCGCGGAATACCTTTCCAGTCGCGTCTACGGCTCTACACGAGGGCGAAGCGGAAAAAAGGGAAGCGGCGAAATCGCTCGAACGCGCGCGACTTGTCGGCCCGCCAGCCAATTACCAATCTCTTAATCTCACCCGATTAATCTCGATTTGGGAAGGTCGCTCCGTTCCCTGGCAAGAGGGAAGGCGGGGATGGTGCACGCCGACGCCCCTCACGGTCCTCTGCACTGACAATCAGAGGCAATGAGAGGGTCTTGAGCCGAGAGAACAGAGGGAGCGGAAGGAAAGGACGAGGAGCATCGTTTATTCGGATCTTTGCTTAATTCTCGCGCTCGTTAGTCACGCAAGAGTACCTACGCTCGAAAGTCCGAAATGGGCATCGAGGATCGGCAGGACTTTTAGACGGAGAGGCGACTGCCGCCGGTCCAATCGTTAATCATTAGTTGGCCGTGCAGCAGCTATAGGGAAGCCGAACAGTCGACGTGGCTGGCATAGAATACTGTGGAACCGCGCCACTTCCCGTCGAACGAGGACGCGGATTAATCGTCCCCACGCTCCGCCGAGAATAAAAACGATGACGATTCCACCGATCGCTCCCAATCGCTCCTGATCCATCTATTCGCTCTTTAAGGAGACTCCAAGTTCTCCCAGAGCCGGAAATTATGACTCTGCCTCGGAAATACTCGAAGGAACGTCGATTCGTTCTCTGGGTCCTCTCGGTGTCAGGCTGGAAGTCCTTTGCCGAAAGCCGATCCCTTGGCGCGACCTATCTATCAAGCGGCACCCGCTCACCGGGTTCTATCCACCTTCTACCTTCCACCTTCCACCTTCCACCTTCCACATCCTCCCTTCCACCTATCGAACTCCGCTATATCTAGGCTTCATCCATCCTGGAAGCACCCCTTCCTGTCTCTCAAGCTGTCTCTCCTGACTCCGAAACGGATTCCACCAGCAACTGTAAGCGACATAGTCCTCTCCCTCGGGAGGTCCTTGCGTATCGTCTCTAATTGATTCCGTTCGGCTCGTTTACTTTAGGAAGTCCCGCTGTTTTTCTTCTTCTTTCTCTTTTTCAGGGAACAAGCGCGAGCGGCCGAGCGAATCCGTTCCGGGTCTCCAAGCGTGTCTCGTTAATTTTCGTTTGCCTTGACGGATGCAAGGATAAACGGACACATAGACGCGCCTCTAATAATACGCGCCAACGCCAGGAAGACACGTGCAAATCTGCCCACGCAGAGAAACGCCACGGCGATGGCGATGGCGATGGCGATGGGTTTGTCTCCCGGCGACGGGGATTCGCGTACACCCTGATTACGCCATAAATCGAATCTCAGTCGACCGCACGAAAGCTCGAATTAAATGAAATTCCACTGGTCTCTCGTATATCTTTCCCGGCCGGCGCCACGTCACGGCAACCCACACGCACCAATGTGCCTTATCGAACGATCTGGACCAAAGATGCTGCACGCGTCGCAGATGCAGTTTCAAGTAAAGAGAGCAAACGGGAAGGAAAACAAAGAGAGTGACGAGAAGGAAGTGATTGGCGGGATGTGGGAGGAGCGGGAGGAGCGAGAGGAGCGGGAGGATCGAACGTCGATCTTCGTTTGGCGTATCACAATAAATTCGGTCGTCAAGCCTATGCAGACAAAAGGGGATCGCAAATCGGCGTAATCCTTTGATAGTGCGAGCGTGTATTTGTCGAGCTAATGTTACGCGCGAACTAGCTAGAGGGTGGCGCAAGCCTACTGTATCCGTAGCCATTCTGCGTTCTACGTTCTACACTGTGTGTCGTAGTCACCCTCGCGCGAACCTCCACGACCCTTTGTTTGAGCTCTGTCGCGCGCGCGATACATTTTCCGTTTCGCACGGAGGGTGCGAACGACTGTTTGGCGGCCGACTACGAGGACCACGTAGTCCTAAAGACCATGAGGCTGTCAGCATTGCCATCAGCATCACTGCCAGCAGAATCGCCAACCAGCATCCTCACCCCAACCGACATAAGAGCATCCCCACGTGCACTTATGAACATTACGAATCATCCCTCGCTGCTCATCCCGGAGCATCGAGAAAAGCGAGCCAGCCTCTTTTAGCAGGGACTACCCCCGCCCTTGCGAGCGGCATTGTCGCTTCTGCACTCTTCTGAGCAATCCGCGACGTCCGCTTGGTTGCTTCCGTTGGAAAGACACCCTTTAACTGATGTCTAGAATACTGAATAACACTCTCGCGTTAATCACCCGCGATGCCATTCGGAATCAGCACTGGGAATTAGCGCACTTGCCGATTAGGTATGTAAAGCTTGGACGAGATTATGGAGATCGAATTGAGCGAGTGTGTGCTGGAGCACACATCCTGGTAATGACGCTCGTGTAGTGGTGTAGTCCAGTGGTAACGGCGTTCGGGGGTACCTAGCTGCAATTCCCGTAAATTAAAGGACAATCGAGCCGAGGTCACTCCCCATTGTTACGGCTCCAGTTTCAACGGCGCCACCGGACAATGCCAGCGCCTCTTCCTCCCTCCTCTCGCCTCCCTTGCCCACAAATTCACCATCGTATTTCATACCACTGTCAAACGTACGCAGCTTCGGAACTGCCCTCCTCTCTTCGCCTCTGCTCTCTCCTGATCCACTCTCCTGCTCTCTCGCTCACTCTCACTAACTGCCAGAACTTGAGGTCCGACTAGCAGTGGTTAGACCAAGATCCCCGCCAACCCTTTTCTGGCCAGAACCTCGCTTGATCCTCCGGGCATCTTCTCTGACAAGCGGCGTACCTTGGCTAATCAGCGCTCTAACGGAAGTAACCCGCTATAACGTCTGATCGTTTCCTTTTAAGCAGTAGTTAAAGAGGAGTCTGGAGCCTTTGATCTTTGCGCTCGATAAGTCAGAAGACCTCGGCAAATTGGCGCGAACTTCGCCAAAGTTTCTGGTGAGACCTACGACCTGGAAACTCGATGGCGCGTGGGTTTCGCAAAAGGTAACTACTCCGGAAATAAGAGTAGGAGGATGAATATGGGAGGCGATCGAGGCTTCCGTGTCCTATTAAAATCCGTCAAAGCCTTCCTGCAATTAAAGCGGTGCGGCCGACGCGTCAAATAAATCACGGATCAATAAATTAGCAGGCAGTTAAGCTCGGGGAAGCTTTATCTGTGAGCTGGCATCGGACGCCACTAGAGAGCGGAAACTACCCTCGATAAAACACTTGCGCTTACGCTTACGTTTACGTCTGCGTATGGGCTCGCCGCTAATCTGCATTTTAAATGCCCACGTTCCACCTCCCGTTTCTCGATAACCCTGGATGCAGATCCACGGTTCGTTTCAACCACCATTCCATCCTCTCCTTCACTTTGAAGACATTTGATCGTTGGTAAAAATCACTACTGGACCGTTTCGATGTCTCTTGTCCTTCGAAAGTTACAGCTTCTTGAACGTTCGACGAGCGCAAACTGACATTCACAGCCATTTCTATGGAAATCTCAATTACGCCCGAGAATACGGCCGATAAAAAGTCCTCGTAAGTCTGGAACTGCCCCAACCGTATCATTTAGAAAAGTTACGGTGCCCATGTAAAGCTGGGGATGGCCACCGCCACAGCCCATTTATCGGTGTTTACATTCTGAATAATTCGATATAGTCCTCACCCTCCACGGCACGCCATCCTTCTCCTTGCCCCGATCTTGATCCTGATCCTGATCCTTATCTTGATCGTGCTGGACGTAGTATCGCCGACTTGCCTCCTCGATTTAGCCAGCAGGCAGAAGGAAAAGAGTCGCAGAGTCAGGCAAATGCTTCTTGTCGCTCTTCCTCGCGAATCACGAACGTGCGGACAAAGAGACGTATCATGGATTCCCCTCTAGGACAGGAGCCGCGCCAAGAAAGGACGCTGGACTTTATGGTCGCGTCGAATTCAATGGAACGTGAGTTATGGGCCCGTATGAGCAGGAGGAACTCTTGGCGATGCTGGGAGACTCGAATAACCGCCATGACTCACGCTCGTCCTTTTCTTCTGCTGTCCTTATCCTCGTTTACTATCGACAGCACGACGACGACGTACTAGATACAGCACACAGGCCAGTCGAACGTGGATCGGTAGAAACGATCGCGTGACAACTGTCAAATCTGACTGCGTTTCGGCTATAGATATGCGACTCTGTATATTATATACATATTAATGCCTCACCCCGCTGTTTATCAAACGGCAGGATATTCTGAGATTTTACCAATATTTTCTACGTTCCTGGAAGGAAATGAGAAAAGAAAATCTAAATGTGCCTGAACACCGAAGACTCACGACCCAACAACTGGGACCTGAGAGTTTGGAGTTGGGGATTAGGCATTGCGGCTGGCAGACAATACGTGGCTACACGAGAGGAGAACGAGCCGCGCCCCTTCCATGTAACGCTGATTGATACTCTAGGCCATCGATGGGACGTCGAGACGACTCGTGTTACTCCTCTTCTTGTTGTTGTCGTTGTCTTCCCGTTCTCGTTGTGGCTCGAACGCGACAGAGACAAACATAAAATTCCTTCGCGGTCTCGCTCTTGCTCCCCCTCTCCCTCTCTGTCTTCTCTCTCCTCTCTGCAGTACGAGTTAATAGTGTTATTACCTGCTGTTGGGAAATACAAGGGAAAGGAAATATCGATAACTACTTTTGTTATTTCAAACATTCCTTCCGTTCTATCCAAACAATTAGACACTGTTATTACAAACAGTCGGAAAGACGATTGCGATATTATTAAAGCACATCCTTGCTGTGTCTACCGACCTAATCTGATCCAGGTAAGCATTTTCTATACTGTAAATATTCAGCAAGAGGAACTACTGGCTGTTCAGATGACGCAGAATATTGTTAAATATCCCAGGAGCATCTTTTCTGTCAAGCGCTGCAGACTATCGCATGAAAAAACGAATCGATAAAAAATCCCCAGGGATTCTTCTCTTTCTTGGAGACATCTTATTCGTATTCAATATCCTAGAAGAAGAGGACGCATTCGTAGCTCTTGAACCGGACCGCAGATCCGAAGTACAAGTTTATCCTAAGAAAATCCGCTTTTCTCTTTATCTCATTGATCTTCTCCTCGGAGTAACTCGGCAGCCGAGAGTTTTGATATCCGCTTGTTCAATATTCTTTTCCAGAATGCGATTCTTCATAGTTTCCAGATAGGCGGCATCGTCACTCAATATCGGATGAGCTGTAAGTTATAACCGTTTATTCACAAATTGGTAGGCACATTCAGCAGCATCGATGCTTCCTAGGAGCCTGTATAGTATAAAATATGTTTATCACGGAGCCAACTCGGCTGTGAGCC